>JAYESA010000005.1:46758599-47061425 GCA_036927795.1 Iris macrosiphon | reverse complement strand
ATATAAAAGGCCCCCTTGGAAATTGTCAGATTTTGACACATGGATTCCACCTTCGAAAATTTTCTAATAGTATATATATATATATATATATATATATATATATATATATATATATATATGCATTGGTGCAAATGGTAAAGTCTTAGAGATAAGATATAAGACCCTGAAACTATTTAGGTGGTTTGAATTCTGCCGGGTGTGCTATCCACTTAATTAAAAGTGGGATGATTTGAGATATCCATGTAATAACTGATTGAGAGCCGAACTTGGAGTATCAGTCTATTTGGGCATGGAGGATCGTAGAATTGCCTTTTAGCCTGTGTGTAGCGTGCGATGGAGATCAACCCAATCGGTTGATTAAGGGAGGATACATCACACGTAGAAAAAGAAAATCAAGAATCAACATGTAGAAAACTAGACCAAAACGTAAGTTGGGAGATTGATGTGTTATATATATATGTGTGTGTGTGTGTGTGTGTGTCTTAGAGATATAAGACATTGAAACCAGGTCGGTTTGAAACCCGACGATTGTGCTATGCACTTAGCTAAAAGTGAAATGATTTGAAATTCCAAGTAATAATTGATTGAGAGTCGAACTTGGAGCAACAGTCTATTTGGGGATAGAGGATCGTGAAATTTTTCTTTATGCCTGTGTAGCATGCCATGGAGATCAACCCAATCGGTTGATCAAGGGAGGATACATCACATGCATAAAAAGAAAATCAAGAATCGACATGTAGAAAACTAGACTAGAACATAAGCCGAGGATATATATATATATATATATATATATATATATATATATATATATATATATATATAGGGGCGGGATATTGCACCAAGCAATAATGCACCAAACAATCTCAAGCACACATTTTTTTGAAATATGTGGTCATAAATCATCCCATAAAGTAACTGCCACGTCAGCATACTTTATAACCACATATTTCAAAAAAAATATGTGCCTGAGATTGCTTGGTGCAATATACTCTTCCATATATATATATATATATATATATATATATATATATATATATATAAAGAGAGAGAGAGAGATCGGGATCCCCTCATTTTTTGCATCCCCATGATCACAACCGTAGGATTTTGTTTAAGTCATCTAATCTTAACTATTGATTTGAATAGTTCAAACTAACGGTTAAGATTAGATGAATTAAACAAAATTCAATGGCTGTGAAAGAGGAGATATTAGAGAATAAAAAAAAAGAGGGGATCATGATCCCTCCTTTTATATATATATATATATATATATATATATATATATATATAAATATATATATATATATATATATATATATAGCCTGTACTAGTAGTTGTTTAGTTTAGACTAAGAAGGATTAAAGCAAGGTTACCTAGAATAAGGATGAGGGTATGTTTCTCAAGAACGCTTAGGTGGAATAAAGTGCATGACTACTAATTTTTCTTGAATGATAGGGTGGGTATGCCTCTCGTTCGTTGCAAATCTTTGCATGATGTAGTTTTCCTCCATTAATGGTGTTGATTCATGTCCCTTCTCTAATCAAAATAATCAGGAGTGTAATACAATCACAAGTGTGTGACTAGGGAGTAATTTCAATTGGCTTGAGTTTGTAATTTCGTAACGCTACATTTAGCATTCTGGAACAGAAATGTTCCATAATTTGAAACATAATTTACAGAACTCAAATCTCTGTTTTAAAATTAGTATGACAGAATAAATATCAAGAAATGTAGCTTTAGTAAAGCATCTAGTAGAAGAAATAAAGTAGTCAATATTGATGGCCAAGTTACACTTTTAAGGGTGATGTTTTTGCTATTTAAGGTCAATCTCTTACCGTGACCGAGGGCCAACCTAAAGTAGAAGGATTGGAAGAGCTAAAGGAAATACAAGAATGTAAGTAAAGGAAACAAAAAAAAGTGTGAGAAGTTCGTGATAATTGAGTGAGATTCGATTTATACATGGTATAAAGTGGATAAGCAATATATCAGTGTGAATAAATTGAGAGAGTAATTAAGTGGATATGCAAGATATGAGCGAGATTCAGCTTTTATAAATTATTAACAGGATACAAAAACTCAACCTGCTTTCTCTGACATCGAATCTCAAGGATTGGGAGAACCAGTCCCACCTGAGGCTTTATATAGGATGATGCAGGGCATTTGTGTTATTTTATAAGTTTCTGTTAAGCAACTAAATGAACCACCGATCTATGAAAACTGGAAAATTTAATTTTTTGATAAACAACTGTCACATGATAGACATGGATACCGATGAGGGAGAAATTATTGTATGTGCCGGCCTCAGTATACGTGTCCATATTCGTTCAAAATAGATGACTACTTATATACCTATTTGGAAATGTCCATATCCTGTATCCGTATTGCGCCCTCATCGGGAGAAATTATTGTATGTGCCGGCCTCACTGCACCCTTCCTCTCCCAACCATTAGATTACCATGGGGATGTGTGCCCTCAGTGCACCCTTCCTCTCCCAACCGTTAGATTGCATGGGGATATGTGCATGCACACATCCCCATGGTAATCTAATGGTTGGGAGAGGAAGGGTGCAGTGAGGCCGGCACATACAATAATTTCTCCCGATGAGGGTGCAATACGGATACAGGATATGGACATTTCCAAATAGGTATATAAGTAGCCATCTATTTTGAACGAATATGGACACGTATATTGGTACGGACATGATAGGACCACCATTTTGGCATGTCCATGCAACATACCAAACCACCATAATCCTGTGTGGTTTGGAAGCCTTTATGGAACAAGTCATCGTTGTGAACCATTGGCAACTAAGTGCATATTTACTACTACTTTGTCCATCCATTCTACTTTACAACGTGGAAACACTTTCTTTTTCTGAAATCAATTTTATCAACACTAAGATAAAATCACATTAATTTTGATATCATGTTACATTTTGTGGTCGTTTACCTCTGAAGGATGTTCTATTCGTAGCAGTTCATATATCATATGCCAAGTTTTATGTTATCTAATACAATCATGTATTGCCATCTCCATCGATTCATTAGTTGATGTGGATCATCCCTAACTACATTCAAATGTTCTCTATGGAAAACATATGACAACAAATAAGGAAGCTCACCATGTGTACTGAATGAGTTTAATTTCCCAATTGTAAAAGGAAAAAAAAAAAAAGGAAACCCGCTCCCAATTAAATTAATAGGTATCATCGTATTTATATTGTTTTCTCATAGTAATCCAGATTATATGAATTTGAATATTGTATGGATAGTGAAATAAGCGTCCATGGAGAACATTTGAATGCAGTTAGGGATGTACAGCTTTTCATATAATACTATAAGTAGTAAGAACAGCTATTATTGGGTGTTATGTGAATACTATTCAAATAATTTAACATAGAAATTTGTATCCAAATTTTAAACACTGGAATAGAACTCCATTTTCATTGAAATACAAATCGGATTTGGATTGAATACCTTGTATTTACCTTAAACCCTCTGTTGTATATAACTGGATCTCTTGTGTATCTATAGATGGAATTGTTGTCCGTAGATTTATTAGGAGATTTTATTACGCTCTACAGATGGAATTGTATTATGGAATTGTATTATATAAATTGTAGCTTTAAATATCGTTCAATCCCATTGAGTTGGCTTTTTGCTCGTTTAGTCTAAAAAATTGATTTGTTTACTCTGTTATTTTTGTGCATGCTGCATGATATGATAGCAACTCTTTAGTTTGTGTTTTTTTGGTTATCCATTGCTATCATCTCCAAGTGATATTCACCGAGTTCATGTCTTGAAAATCGGCCATAGCTCATACAACCAAGAAGCAAGATTTATTGCATGGCTCTTTTCTACTCGTAGTTAGCTTGGCTAGGAATTTAGCACCAACATGGAGGGTTGATGTTAGTTCGACAGCTAGTCAGAAACTCTAGTACTTATTTTGTGGAGCTTTCTTATGCTCCTTAGCTGATCCATTCTGATGGGAGAACACTTGGATGATGACGTCGACAGTGATGATTATTGAGTGCTTTCTTGCAGGGGCCTTGCTGGAGGACAATATCAAACTTCATCAGCAGGCGCTAGAGATAAGTTCATGGAGACCAACACAACCGCCACCACGAAATCTGCATCACTTGAATCTGGATCAGATATTGGTAAGGGTAGCATTGAATTAATCCATGCTATCTTTCAATGAAGCCACCTAATCTTTGTTCTGCATGCCTATATTAGGGTCTTCAACCACTACAGAGGATTTGCTTGATTTGGACGGAGCCTGTATGCCAGGGGTTTGTCATACTGTTAGCTTGCAGTCGATGGAAAATCCAATTCACCAGGATCCAGTCCCCTGCTCAACTGCACTAATCCATAGTGAGATACGGAATGTAAGCATTGGCCCAATGGCTTCATTATCCCCACAAAAAGCCTATGTCCAGGTGCCACATAAAAACTCGGGTGAAGATTGTGCCGCTCTTCATTCTCCACACTCCAGCAGTTCCCTCACGGATGCTGCAACAGATGGTTTGTCCTCAGCATGTACCAACTTGCCAGCGGCAGAGGCAGGTAGACAAGTTGCTATAAACAACACCGCGAGCAGTAAAGTCTCAAATGCTTCCATACCCAACATTCGTATGGAACAGAGTGAAACATCTGATTCTCATAATTTGGTAGAGTTCTCACCGTACTTCCACGAGGGTTACTGTAAAGTATCAGAACTCGATGACTGCCGTGACTTAACTGAAGCTGTGACAGATGCGGACAGCAGCGGAAGCCACTGTGAGAGAGAGAAACCCGAAGAAGATGGGGAAAACGACGACATGCTGGGTGGTTTATTTTCCTTCTCAGAAGAAGGTACGATTATGAATGCATCCGCTAAACCTTGATCAAATTGCTTATTCTGATTATCTTTGCGTATCTTTGTTCTCCCAGATCTCTGTGGAAATGACTGATCACTTTGTGGATGGGGTTTGTATATGCAAGAGAATGGAGTGCATGCTATCCCATTCATCCTGTCCAATATTGTAGTTTTGGCTTGATATCAGGAATGTTAACCATTTGGAATAAATATTCTGTGAAGAGGATCAGCTCTACATCTTTATGCTATTGGAAGGCTATCAAACTTTTGCTTTATCAAAGTTGGCTCGCTCTGCGTAGCATTATGCCCAAAAAACCTTGAAAAGATGAAAAGAAAAAGGAAAAAAGGAAAAGAAAAGAATGGTACATGGATAATAAAAGGTAGATTGTCGAAACTTAGGGACAATGCCGGCGGAGAAAATCTTCTACATTTCGTACATTTGCAGCACTCTTGGAGGAGTCAATTGATTGGGGTCCTTTTCTTTTTGCCTTCAGAAGTTCAGTCATGTCTAGTTTGTACAGGTGCAAAACAATGTTTGAAGTTTAAACAAGGTGTTTTTAAGTCTGATTTTATGGACCTACTTGAATGCTAAGTCAGTTGACTTGAAAGGAATATTCTTTATCAAAATTAGTTGTTCTTGATAAATGTGTTATTATAGTATGCTAATATTGAAAGACTACTGATGGTTGATCATGTACTGGAATTCCGGATGATGCTTGTGGAAGTACATAATCTGGTATTGTGGTATGCCAAAGTTACATGTATGGTGTGATAGCACTGCTGTTTATAGAAAACCAAGATTTTGGAATTTCGCAGCAAAAGCATGAACCATTTGAGTTGTGTGGTATGCCCAAGTTGCTTTGAAGTGGAGGAAAGGGCATTACAATTGTCAACAAGGTTTTTTTACAATGTTTTCGAATTTTTAAGATGAGTTATCGAAATTATTCTCAATTTATTACATTATAAAATTAAAAATAATTTTGGTAATCTATTTCAAAAATCTATTATAAAAGCTTTATTGGCATTACGGTTTCCAAAGGAAAATATGACAGTATGTTGTTTCTGCATATGCCTTGGATTCTTATTTGTTGTATCAAAATTTGAGCCTTTTTTATTTAAATGATCATCTAGAATCCTTAATGCTGAAGTCAATATGGTAAGTTTAGTTACATGTTAAAGTTTGATGAAATGTTTTTGAAAGTTAACTTCTTGGTTTTGTCTAGGGCACATGTTAAGCATAATTAATGAATAGTTTTTTCTTTAAAAGTTACTTTTTTAATATTTATTGGGTGTATATGACAATTTTAAAACAAAAACTTACTTTTTTTAATGTTTATTAAATGTAGATGACAATTTTCAAAACAAAAAGTTATTCATTAATTATTCTTAATATGTGCTTTTAGGACACATGATAACAAAATTTAAAATAAATTTAACATTCTCATTGAAAAAAGAGAATCAATCTTACACGATTACAACCAAAATTTTATGAAGATGTATCTTAAATTTTGAAAGCTTAGTTAACAAAATAATCTAACATACCGAACTCGAGGGACCCTTGTGTCTACCGGAAAGAGGTATAAGACCCTGGCTGGGTGGTGGAAGATCAGTGGATCGAGCCACGGGGACGTATTTTTCTTTCATTTATTTGGTAGAATTTGAGAATATTGGGCCCAAAAAGCATGCAATGCAGCGTACGTAAAGTTCCGAACGTTGCGTTGATTTGATAAGATTTTAATTAACTTCTATTTCGTTCCATTAAATAAACATATTTTCATGTCATATATTAGATAACTAGCATTGACTGGTTAGAGCAACCACCTCAAACCGGAAACTTGTCATAAATTACAAGCTGAGGTCAAAATAAATATTAACTACATTTTTTCAAGTGGAGTTTCATCTTTTGAAAGCGTTTAAAAATGTTCAAATTCCATAATAAACCCATCTTCGTGTTAGGAAACCAAACTTTGTTTCAAACTAAGATTAAGCAATTATGTATGTCATATATTAGTCTATTTTAGATATACAAATTTTTCCACACCGAAGCCTAATATATGCAGAAAAATCACTCTAGCTGCGTAAATTTTAAAAAAATTGTATAATACGATCAAAGTTTTACAAATGTCTAAGGGTACAAAACATCAGTACCAATGACATTAAAAACATTAGCCTAAAAATGACACTACTAATGATGTGTACATGCTAGAAACGTCATATGTAATAAATATTTTTCTATCAAAAATTCACTGTCAAAGTTTTGCAATTTTTGTCTAAGGTACAAAACGTCGATACCAATAGCGTTAAAAAACGTTAGTCTAAAAACGACATTACTAATGACGTGTACATGCTAAAAACACCATGTTTAATGACGAATTAGTATTTTTTAACAATGGCAGGCATTCCTAAACGCCAGTACTAATGACATTTCAAATCCCAAACACATATGTAGTGATACTTAAGTTGGCATCTAAGGAAATCAATTCGGTTTGTTCGATGGACTATTTTTATTATTTAATGGGTCGGATCCAAAGTTGGAATTGCGATTAAATTATATTAAAAATTATAATTTTTATACATATGTTTGTTGTATTTTAAAGTTAGGCCCAAAATTGAACTAGTTGTTAAATTACCAAAGTTGGACTTTAAAATACACACACACATATATATATATATATATATATATATATATATATGTATATATATATATAAACAAAACTGAAATTGAATATATTTTTTTAAATAGAACCGAATTTTTTTCCAAACAAGAACTGAATTTGTTCGGTTCGACTCTTGGTCCAAAACCGAATAATTAACGATGGAGCTTGATTCTAAATTTTGGAGGTGCAATGAATATTTTTAGAGAAATAAATTATATTTTGGAAGGACCAAATTATATTTTTGAAAATGGTAATATCTAAAATTTAACTTTTTTTATAAAAAAAAATGGGAGACCATGTGTCCTTTTAGTCATCACTAAACTCCGCCTCTGTCAATAATGCTCACCCCTGTTTGCATCTAGCAAGTTGTACTATTACAACCGGTTTTCTCAAAACTGGTATCAAAATTTCAGCCCATTTTATTTTTCCACATAAATTTTTTTTTATTGAAATTGACGAGTGAGTGAGATCTACTTCTCAAAATCCACGTGCTGATTTCTGCAATTTTTCTTTTTACATTTTGAACTCCTATCAAAAATAAATTACAACTTGATACTCTCAACTATTACAAATGTTCAACTTTGATTTATGTCAACTTGATATTCTGAAAATTAAAAATGACCAAATTATCCTTGCCCCCTCATCTCTCTCCCCCTCTCCTCCCAAACCGCCTGCACCCCCGACTGCTGCACCACCCCTGCACCCCTCCCCTCCACCCCCCCCCCCCCTCGCATCGCGCCCCCAACTCCCCCTCTCTCTGCCTCGTGCGAGCTGCTGCCACCACCGTCGCAGGCGGAGAGAGGAGGGGGGGGGGGGGGGGGGAGGGGGGAGATGTGGCACTGGGAGTGGGGGTGGACGGGGGTGCAGACGCCGAGAGGGAAAGGGGGGGGGGGGGAGGGGTAGTAGGGTCCGAAATAATTTGGTTATTTAGGGATGTTAGTGTAAATAATCCAGTTGAGAGTAGGGCTGAGCATAAAACGGGTTTGGACCGAAAAATCGGATCGATCCGACCCGAATAAGGGATTCGGGTCGGGTGTAAATTTTTTTGGGTCGGGTTCGTTTGTAGAAAACCCACTAAACGGTATTCGGTTTCGGGTGGAGGGTTCGGTTTCGGTTTAAAACCGAAAACCGGTTAACACATACAATTACGTAAATACCCCTCTTTCATTTCACTCTCCATATAAAGACTATCCTAACCCTAACATTCTCTCTCCTCTCTCAAACTCTCATATTCCTCACGCCGCTCCCTCTCCTCCTCCTCCACTCCCGAGTCTTCTTCTCTCCTCTCCTCTCCGAGTTCCGACTCGTCGGTCCCTTCGTCGTGACCCAGGCCTACTATCATACTATTTAGCCCTCGTCCTCCTCCCCTCCTTCCCACTCGGCCACTCTCTCGAGTCTCGACTAGCCCCCCTCTCTCAAAGCCCCCCACCCACTCGGCCACTCTCGAGCCTCCTCTCCCAAACCTCCCTCTCCTCTGTCGAAACCCTAGTTCAGATCTACCTTAAAAATCATGATCTGAGTTAAGATCTACCGTTTGGGGACTACTTGTAGACCAGATCTACCTTAAAAATCATGATCTGAGTTAAGATCTACCGTTTGGGGACTACTTGTAGACCAGATCTACATCTATATTTTAGATATGCAAGTATTATTTTTTATTTGTCGATTTGATTTATAGCGTCAATATTTTTTAGATCTGTAAGTATTTTAGATCTACATCTACATATATTGTTATTATTCCAATTTTTACAAATATATTTTAAACTGTTTATGTTCAGATCTATACTTTTATGTTTAATTTATACTGTCCAATTTAAGATCTATATTTTTTCATGTCAGATCTATACTTTTATGTTTAATTTATACTGTCCAATTTAAGATCTATATTTTTTCATGTCAGATCTATATTTTAGACAGTGTAATTTATTTTCATATCAGATCTATATTTTTTCATGTCATATCTACATTCTAGACTGTAAGTAATTTATTTTCATGTCAGATCTATATATTTTTCATGTCAGATCTATATTTTAGACTGTAAGTAATATTTTTTCATGTCAGAACCATATTTTAGATGTAAATAATTTATTTTCATGACAGATCTAAATATTTTTCATGTCAGATCTATATTTTAGACTGTAAGCAATTTATTTTCATGTCAGATCTATATTTTTTCATGTCAGTTCTACATTTTAGACTGTAAGTAATTTATTTTCTTGTCAGATCTTTATATTTTTATGTTAGTAATTTAAGATCTAACATATTTGTTTTAGAACATTAACATTTACACCAGTCCAAATTTTCATGTCAGTTCTATATTTTTCCATATAGAAGATATGTGCATTGGATCTTTTATTATAGTTTTTGTTATGTATCTTTAATTATGTTCCAACTTTGGCTCAGACTTGTAATTTACTTATCTAATATGACAGCAAGTATATACTCTTATAACTCGTCTATATGTCAGGCTAAATGGACTAACCCAATTTCTTTTCTATCGGAGTTTACATTGTAGGGAGGAAGATTCTGAAAATAGATCTCCTCCACCTTATAAGTATTATTAATATTTTAAGTTTTTTTTTTGCTTATTTTAATTTTAATTTTAATTAATGTTGTATTATTTTAGTTTGTTGTATTATTATTCTTAAATTATTTGTGGTTAGGGTTAGGGTTATTTTAATTCCTGTTGTATTATTTTTTACATGTGAACTTTTTTAACATGTCAATATTTAATAGATCTCGATTTGTAAATAATGTACTGAATTTTTTAAAACTTATTTGTTAGTAATTTTTAGATCTTGATAAGTTTTTAGATCTCGTTTTGTAAATAATGTTGGATGGCATGAATTACTAGATCTAAAAAATTTAAAATTTAATTGTTAATTATGTACTGATTTTTTTAACACGATCTGAATTTTTTAACATGATCTGAATTATGTACTGAAATCTGAATTACTATATCTGAATTTTTTAACATTTAATAATGTACTAAATTGTAATAATTCATTGAGTCATACTCATAGTAATACTTATTTGTTAATTATGCAAGTATTGTGGGTTGGACTCAGACTTGGATCCTTGACTTGGATTTTACTTGATTCATTGTAAGAATCTCTCTCTCTCTCTCTCTCTCTCTCTCTCTCTCATGTATGTGTCTGGGAATTGAAATTTGAAATATACTTATGGCTGGAAATGAAATTTGTTTGCAGGGCTAGTCAATTATGCTTATAGTGCCAGTTTGCACAAATGTCGCATTGCGCAATGGCCAGTTTGCCAAAATGCTTATAATCTGGATTTTTTGATTGTTTGAACTTCTGTGAATTGATTGGTTTTTTGTTTACAATCAGAAATAGATATATGCAAGATTTTTACTTTACAAGTCTTATTTTTTTGATTGATTGGTTTGTTTATTAACTAAAAATTGATAAAAACTGTTAGAACATATACTAATAGTAATAAAATTGATTTCTTGTTTACAAAAACTATTATCTTATATGATTTTTACTAATTAATAGGTAGCACTGTTTGATGTAGGATTAAAATCTGAAATTTTTGGCACATTTGGGCACATTTTGTTTTATCTGGAATGTATATATGCCATATTTTGTAAACATAAAATTGATAAATGCATATACTAAGTTACTAACTAGTATAAAAATGATATATTATTTACTAAAATTACTTTCTTATACTAAAATTACTATCTAAAATTAATAGGTCATTTATTGCGTCAAATAAGTCAAGTTCATGGCATCAACATCATACTCATGCAATGTGCGTTTTCTTATCTTCAGTTTCTTTTTGTGAATTTGCTTTTGAATTGAAATATATTTCTGTTTTCATGTTTATTTTAGATGTCAAGCGAAGCTCAACCTATTGAGCATGAGGTTCCGGTTGTGAGGGGAACAAGTTCCCAAGGCACAAATGACCCTGACACAACTAATTGTAAACTCAAAGCAAAAAACAAACGCATTGGGGAAAAAATGGTTGTTTATTGGGATGAATTTAGACAATTTCAAGAGAATGGGAACCCAAAAGCAGAGTGTAACTACTGCAAAAAATAGTATTATTGTCACCCCGTAATTAATGGGACCTCCTGAGTTAGAAATTATTGGCTTATATGTCCCCTTAATCCAAAGCACAAAGGTCATTCTCAATCAATATTGAGTATGCAATGTGTTGAGAAAGGCAAGTCAACTCTCACTAGTTGGCAATTTAATCAAGAGTCCGTAAGTAAGGCCGTGTCTTATATGTTAATTGTCGATGAGCTTCCATTTCGGTTTGTCGAAGGTGAGGGCTTCAAACATTTCATTTTTATTACATGTCCGATGTTTGGTGTACCGGCGAGATAGACCGTTGCACGAGATTGCTACAATCTTTATGCTAGTGAGAGGACTAAGTTAAAGGCTTATTTTAGGGAGTCCAATCAAAGGATTTGCCTTACGACGAACACATGGACATATATTCAAAAGACAAACTATATGTGTCTTACGACACATTACATTAATTAAGATTGGAAATTACATAAAAAAATTATCAACTTTTGTCTAATTTTAAGTCAAAGGCGAGGATATTGGGAGGAAAGTTGAGTCATGTTTGATTGAGTGGGGCATTAAATTTTTTTTTACAATCACCGTTGATAATGCTAGCTCTAATGACATTGCTATTGCTTATCTAAGCAAAAAGTTTGCACAACGGAGAAATAGTATTCTTCAATGCAAGTATTTACACATGCGTTGCATTACACATATTATCAATCTTGTTGTAGTAGATGTGTTAAAAATGATGTCTTCTTCAGTTGCTCGTGTCCGGAGAGCTATTAGCTATGTGAGACAATCTCCTTAACGTTTTCAAAAGTTTAAAGATTGTGCTCAAATTAAAAAAATAGAAAGCAAAAAATTATTATGTTTAGATGTAAGCACCCGTTGGAATTCAACATATTTGATGTTGGATACGGCCCAAAGGTTTCAAAGTGTCTTTGAGAGATTCAAAGACAAAGATCTTTCATTCAAGAGAGAACTTGAGGGTGAGAATTTGTTTTCAACTGAAGAGGATTGGATGCATGTGAGAAGGTTGTGTACGTTTTTAGAACATTTCTATGAATTCACCTCATGTGTGTCAGGCTCTTTATATGTCACTTCAAACAAGTTTTTTTTTAAGAGATTGCATCTATTAATTTTCTCTTGAAGAATGCTAAGAGTAATGATGACTTCGAGTTGTCTATTATGGCGGATAAAATGAGAGAGAAATATGATAAATATTGGGGGAACGTCGAGAAGATGAATATGATTGTCTTCATTGGGCCACTCTTTGATCCAAGGCAAAAGTTTGCATATTTGGAATGGTGGCTATATCAACTCTATGGTCAATCAAAGGGTGACATCATGCTAGAGAAGGTTAAAATGGTTGTTTATTCCATGTTTGAAGAATACAGAAAGTTGTATGCACCTATAGTTTCTTCTACAACTAGTGAAATGACTGAATCTCCTACCATCGAAGATCGTCCAGTCTTTAACTTGAAAAGTATGATGAAGGCTCAATATAAAATTTATAAAATAAAAACGGTTGGTTGTGATAATAAATCTGAGTTGGATCGTTATCTTGTTGAGCCCACCGAAGCCGATGAAGATGAAAATCCAAATTTTGATCTCTTGGCTTGGTGAAAAATTAACTCTCCTCATTTTCCTGTTCTTTTAAGAATGGTTCGTGATGTCTTGGCTGTTCCAATATCTACGATAGCTTCGAAGAGTGCATTTAGTATCAGTGGTCGGGTCCTTAATGCATTTAGGAGTTCTTTGACACCTAAGATTGTTCAGGGTCTTATTTGTTCTCAAGATTGGTTTAGGACTGGTTCGGATCGATCTGTTGTTACTAATCTTGAAGAGAATTTGGAATCCCTGGATAAACTTGAAAGAAGTATCATTTTAGATAACAATTTATATCACATAGTGTTGGTTTTTTTTTTTTTACTTGTATTGATTGTTTGTTCCTGTAATTTTTTATACTTATGTAGATTTAAGCCAATTGACTACGATGGGTTCAACCTCAAGAGATATTTGAAGAGTTAGTTTTTGGAATCTGGATTGTCTCGTTTGGATTATGTAATATTAAACACTGTCACAGTGTCACTGCAATGTGCTGCCGATGTGCGCACTATAGTCTGCACTTTGCGATGTGCGCACAATACACTAAACAATGCACTACCTCATTTTGGATGTTTATAACTGCACATTATATGTAGCCAGGCCCCAGGTTATTACTGCACTTTATATGTAAATTGATATATCACTGCACTTTATATGTAGCAGTTAACCAATGTTATTTCTAAAATGTATTCTTAATAGTTTTTGTGTATTACAGTTACTTTTTTTATTCCATTATAAGTTGCTAACAAGTATGTGAAGAAAATTGCAATGATGATATGGCATTAGTAAGTGGACATATACTACAATGCATCATTTTTTGATGCACAATTGCCTATCTGAGCCTTCAAAAACTTCAAACCATACTTTCTCTTGCTCCATCATGCATATTTTGGATTTGACTATCTGAATTCTGTTTAAGCTTGAATTTTTTTTTGAGTGTTTCGATTCTTAATAATCCACTATTTGGTTGTCGGTTTCGGGTTTGGTTATGGGGTGCAACTTGCAACTTGAATTCCTATGATAATTCAGGTATTATTTTTTTGCTTTATAGCAATATAGTTTACTTGTTTTATTCAACTTGCTAACAAATATGAAGAAAGTGGACAATGATGAGATGGCATGAAAAAATGGGCAGATACTACACTGCATCTATTGATGCACAAAATGTCTATCTGAGTCTTTAGAGACTTCAAATCATACTTTTTCTTGCTCCATCATGCAGATGAAACAAAGTGTACATCTTCTAGCTAGCCATTCTTTAGCTATCCCAGAAAATCAACTAAAGAAAGCCAAATTGGATATACTTTGAAATCATGCATTCTTGTTTCCAATTTCTATTTCCTTTCTAGAATTTTTTTTTTGCTTATGTTGTTGTTGTTCATTGTGATAAGATGCTGGAGAAGGATTGGTTAATTTGGTTGGCAAATAATGGTGCCCGTTTTCTGGAGCTAATTCCCTGGTGCTATAGAAAAATGAAAATGAATTAAGTTGGCCCCTGTGTGTTCTACATACAGTTGTTGTAGCTGCTATTCAAGTAACTTCTGTATTAGTATATTTTTTGTTTTACAAAATAAATTACAACAAATCTAAAGAGAAGTGCAACGATGAGATGTCATTATTGAGTAGTGGACATATACTACAATGCATCTATTGATGCAAAAATTGTCAATATGAGCCTTCAAAGATTCTATGCAGATTATATACTTCAAAAGCAATGTGATACTTCCTCAAATATCTGTGGGGTCTTACGGCAAGACTCTTGCTTGGGGATGGTTGAACACATGAAATTTTTTACATTTATTTACTTGCCCAATTTTGTATTTTTACTGCCAAATTTTTCAGTTGTACTCCGTCAACTTTTGTAATTTTGTAATTCTCCTAGTATGGAATTTTGTATCTGACGTTTATTGTCCAAATTTGTAATTTTGTATGTACAATTTACTGTCCAATTTTTCAGAAGTTTACTTGCCCAATTTTTGTTAAACATATGGAGGTTTTTGTATGAACAATTTACTGTCCAAATTGTATGGCTGAACACATGAAATTTTTTGTATGTATATTTTACTGTCTACTATGGTTCTTTCAAATTTTGTATTTTTGTAATTCCACTAGTTTAGTTGTTATCATTAAAATATTTGTTATTTTTTGTAGATATTCTACTGTTGTGTTTTTTATAAGTAATTCAATCAGTAGTTTTTGTATGCAACTCTTCTCAAAATCTAAAAAAAGGTGCGGTATACTTACTGAAAATGCTTATTAAGAAAATCGGCCCACTAAATAACTGACAAATAAAAAAATGGGCCGAGTGAAAAAAATGAGCCCATTAATAAATACCGGCCCAACCGATATAAATCGAATAAACCGAAAAACCGAGAAAAGTAATTCGATTCGGTTTATTTCGATTATATGTATTTTCGGTTTAATTTTGTTTGAGCTAATACTTAATTCGATTTTCGGTTTTACTAAATTCCGTTCGGATAGGACCGAAATAAGCGAATACTCACACCTAGTTGAGAGTATCAGCTAAAACATTTTAAATAATTGAGAAACATTTTAAATAATTGAGAATATCAACGTTGTAATTTAGCCAAAAATCTATTTCCTTCCTCCCAACCGCTCCTTCTCACCTGCTCCCTTCTTCCTCATTCCTCTCTTCCACTCCCATCAAATGATGACGAAATCAAGGGTTAGGGTTAGGGTTTGCTATGTGGCTCTTGTCGTTCTGCTATTTTTATCCCATGGATCCTCCTCCTCTAGTCCTCACGTAGGTGTTGGTCATGGCTCCTCTCGAGCCATCTCTCCCGTCAAGTCGAAGCAGCTCTCATGGAAGCCCCGAGCTTTCGTATACGAGGGCTTCTTGACCGACGAGGAATGCGACCACCTCATCTCTCTCGTATGCTTAATATATCTATCAATTTATTATTATTATTTTGTTGAGATCTGGATCAATTGCTTGATCACTGATCCCCTTCAAAATCTTCTCTTTTTTCTTTTAGGCGAAGTCGGAGCTGAAGAGATCAGCGGTGGCCGACAATCTTTCCGGGAAAGGAACGCTGAGCGATGTCAGGACCAGCTCTGGCATGTTCATCAATAAAGGAAAGGTTCGTTCGTGTGACTAATTTTACTTCTTGCTATGGATCTTGCTACCATGACTGATGAAATCTAGTGGAATCGGTACAGATTTTCGTGTGTGCTCGTGTGTTTAATTTTGGACTGCTTGTGTTGTGTACAGCACGACGCCACACGTTGACATTTTTCCGGTGTGTAATTGATTCCTAGATCAAGAGGATGCATAATTGATAGGTCTGGAATTATAATTAACATGACCTAGCACCCCTTTTGCCCTTAATGGCTATGTGAAGAGATGATTATTGCCGAACTTGGAGGAGAGTGCGGTTTAAATCAATAGGAAAATAAAATCGTGGGAGTAAAATAACCAACCTTAGCTTCGCTCTGTCTCTACATGTTTTGACATACTAATACAAGTTTACAAGGTGACGTTAGAAAATAATCTAGAGGAAGAGAATTATAGGATTTATTTTGTTTGTTTCCCAAGTTCAACTAATGCAGGAAGAGGCTATTGGATACGGAGATTCTCCTTTTGGCGAGAGATGGATTGTAGGATTTATTTTACGCGTGCAATCTACATAATCTAACAAAAGCTATAAGCTTAGACTCGAGAGTAATAAAACTATATGATTCTTTAAAAATTATTATAGGTGACGAAAGAATATGAGAATTGGATATGGTAGGTGCGTACATTAATTCGACAAAGATGGAACCATGTAAAATGCCAAGGATATATAAACTTTTATGGAGAATTTGGAGATCTTATTCGTACTGAGGGATCTCTTCTTTTCCTTGCTCTCAACTGTGGTGAATTTACTCAGCTCCCAAATGTTATTTTTGTATCCTTGTGTGTCATGCTTTGTTCTATGAGTGACCGGAAGAGAAGGAAATACATGTGAGCCTACTTCTTTGCAGTTGGCAGTTTTGTTACTTCTGCATTTAACAGTTCACAATAGAGAAGATTTCATATTATTTGGTCTTCCTTAAAGTTGTTTTGATTATAACTATTCATAAAGTGATCCCAATTCAACTTCGTCACTTTATTTATGATGGCATTTTTATTTCAGTGGGAGTACGTGGAGAAACCCCTCCTCTCCAACCTTCCCTTACTATGAACATCACCACCCACACACCAAACAAGAGTATTCTATCTACCCCTATATGTTTCTGCCATAGTATACTCCCATATTGTAGTAAGTTGCCTCTCCAGTTCAATTTTATTAACTGTTAGGATTTATCATAATGATCAATATCACAGTTAATAGCTGCTTGAAGTTTCAAAATGAATCGCTTATCGTTAGTTTTTAGGCTTATGACATGTAACAGCACCGGATGCATGGACTTAAAACCTTGTGGTTTTTAAGCAACATGCTCCAGATCAACTTATGCAGGTGTCATCCCCCACTCCCTCTCCCTTCTTCCTCTTGGTTATGCTCCCTAGCAATGAGAACTTTTTCCATCGCACACATGTTTAACTTAAGAGGTCGGTTCAGAATCACGTTTGATGTGGTTAAAACAAAAATGACGACCATAAGTGTTTATGTGTTTCTTAAATCAAAATTTGATTAACCCCACAAGAACAATAATAAGCACCCAAGGGTCACCTTCTTAAGGTAAACGAGTATAAGAGATCCAACAGAGTCCCATGTGTTACAAAAGTATCTGAAGCTAAGTACCCTCCATCTTGTAAATGTAATAATACCTTGTGGCATCACAACATATATTCATGGATCGTGTTCACTTTGTTAAATTCCCTGCAAGTGAACTACATGTCTAGAGGGTTGGTGAGGGATGAGGGTTATATATTTATATTATTCAACATGCAATTGGTCGGTGAAGACCTATTTTATTGGTTTAGAGTTGGATTCGTGTAATGATACAATTTTATTTTTTCCAAAGAAAGGGTGAGAAGGGCAACTACAGATCATATTCAAATTAGAGTTGGAAAGCTAGAGGTAGAGGAAGTGTTCTTGGAATGTTGTCTGGGAGACACGAGAGGGTTGGAGCAAGGGGTAGAGGGTCTGGAATCGTGGCAGGGCTTGGATGGGGGAAGGCACTGTGCTGGGGCCAGGGGATGGGCATATGGTTGAAGAAGCTTAATGGCTGGTCTGGGGGGGTGGGGGGTGGGGGGTGGGGGGTGGGGTGTAGGGATAGGGTGGAGACAATCATGGTGAGGAGGAGGGATTAGGGGAGGAGCACAAGGGTGAAGAAGCTGAGGATCATGGGTCTAGTACATGGGTCAAGGGAGGGAGGGGGGAAGAGCATGGGGATAGGGTAGAGGCAATCATGGAGCTGCTTGGAAGGAGTCGATAAACATGCCATACCGGCTGAGATCAGAGACAAAAAAGAGGGAGGTCAGTAGTAATGGGAGACGTGGGAGCAGGCTAGGCAAAGGGCTAAGTTGGGGGAGGTAAGCATGCATGTTAGGCTGGATGAGCAAGGCAGGGACAAAGGAGTGGGTTGAGTGTTAGTTTTAGGTTGAAACAAAGCGGGAGATGGGAGGCAACAAACAGACACAGAGTTAGAAAGAGAAGGATCTTTTTTTAGTGTAGCCATGGACTTCTGAGAGCATGTTAAAGTCTTGCCACTGCAAGTGGCACCAAAATTCTAGAGTGTTGCTAGAGATGTAGGTAGGTCAGATTCGAGTTGTGGTTCCATATCCACTTCTGACTCAAAGGAGAAGTATCAATTTCCATCGAGAATATCAGCTTCCATTTCTGCTTCCGACTCAAAGGAGAAATATTGGCTCTACGGTTCCACCTGCATTGGAGGTCCATTTACTCGCCTCCGCCTCTACCTCTACCTCTACTTCTGCTTCCACCTTCATCTTCACCTCCACCTCCGAATAAATACATGTTATGATTGGAGTCTTAAGAAATGTTTATTTTAACTAGTAGAAAAATCCAAAGGAGTCCAGTATGGGGGATGGAGGAAGAGGTGTGGGTCGGGTATGTCCCTACCTCCAACTACGACTTCGACCCAGATTTTGGATTTTGGATTTTACCTCTACATATACCTCTGCCCAATAACTTATACTATAGATACCATTAATAATAATATAGATATTAAGAAGACGAAATAATCAATAGTCTTTGCTACTTTTTCCTTCCAATCCCTTCCCTCCTATATTTGTCCTTACCCATCAAATCTCATCTTCGACATCTACCGCCAGGCAACAACATGTAAGTACAACATGTCTCTCTTTATATCTCTCAATCTACCTCTCTACATCTTTCACTGACAAGCAGTTTTCTAAATTTTGTTAAGCGGAATCGGTGTAGCGGAGGGCCGCCTAGTGTCACGCCCCCGTCCCCGCAGGGCCGGAACATCCTTGCTTGGGCGTGATGTCGCGCGAGCATGAGTTGCGCCTGGAACAAGCGTTTGGTTTGCTAATGCCACAAAGTCGCACAGATAGTCCCCAATGCAGCGGAAGTTTGATAACTAGTTCACAAGGTCGTCATAGCGGAAGCATTGAATATACACAAGTATGAAATCAAATCAAACACTTTATTGATATAGAAATAATATTACAAGCGGGGCTGGGCCGAGATTACAAGTCGCTCATGCTCTCCTGAAACAATAAAGGCGTGCCAAGCGACTTACAACAATGGGATGATACATAGGCGATGTTCCAACATTATGTCCTGTATATGTGCTTCGGCTCCGGATGCAATACTCCAATGCTCCAGAGCGAACTCCACGCCTTAGTGGGCACGAGGGAAACCCTGCACCGAACGAGGTTCTTCTGCATCCTGCAAGCAACCTGGTGGGTTATCAGTACATAAATGCACTAGTGGGGAGGCTTCTCGTCCGCTCAACAAATCCAAACACGTTCATAAGTTCTGTGCACCACCTATTATGTTGTTTTTCTAATCTTGTCCTAGGATCAGTTTCATGGCATAAGATACAAGCTTAACTCATGTGGCAGTGCGCCGTGCGATATAAGAGTAACACGGCGAGACTTACCAACTTACCATCCGTCCTCACATGGCCAAAGATAAAACCAAGTTAACCAGCATGCATATATATATAATGAAATCAAGGATCACATAGCAAACACCAGTATTACGAGCGTGTTTCTGACTCAGGTGCACGAGTTACTCGGGTTACTCAGATGTGTTATACTAGATTGCACAGTTGTTTACTCAGACTATTCAGATGTGTTACACAGATTATTCAGGTGTGTTCGGATTACTTGTTTCAATGCAATGAACTCGTACGCGGATTGCCGCAATCGAGCCAAACTTAATCTATATAACAGAAGGTAACTGGCATAGTCATAAAGGACTTAGTCTCTCTCAGGACCGAGACTACCGTTGAGATAGATGGGTAAATCAAGTGTACGATGCCATACCTTGAGCCCTCTATCGATATTTGCGTCGCCCCAAACCGGCGGTGCATCCTATCACCGTTTGGTCGCCCAAATACCATATGATTCCTCCCAGGCCGGCAAGATCCCGGTGCCCTGGTGATCGTCCGAGGAATTCACATACCTCGTGCACGAGTTGTCCGTGACCACGCATGATTCTTTTCTTTTACTTTTCTTTCGATCCACTTATTACGGGCTCCCCGAGCCATTCTTTTCACTTACGGGCTCTTAGAGCCATAATGGATTATCGACTGGGTTGCCGGCACTCCATACAGCGCTGGTAGCGAGCCCCGCTGTACGTTCCCGACATACCCCTCCATAATCTTACTTTCATTTTTTCTTTCTTTCAATCTTACTTTATCATTTCATTCTTTCGTTTCTTTCATTTCATTCATTCTTTCGTTTCTTTCATTCTATGTTTCCAATACTTGCTTCGGAACGACTATTTTGATAGTCTTCCTGCCTCAACTGAGTGAATCATTTAAGTGAAGTGCTTTAACTCGTACCATTGTCTAAGTGAAGTGAAATGCAGCAATGCGCATGATAGTGCTACTAAGGCATAATGAACGATCTCTACTTTAACAGTGAAACGCATAAGGAAAACTATATCGAGGCAAACGAACATTTCTATCTAGCATCATGTTTATATTCCATGTTCTATACAAGTAATGCAAGATGAGATTATTTTCTTAGGTGCGTTGAGCTCTTTTATTAGCATGCAATAGGTGATTCGTCTAGCGACTAGCATGTACTGTCTATATTTTTAAATGTGCAGGCTAAGCAAAGACAGGTTCATCATAGCCACCCACCTTAGTGATGAATTGCATCGGTCGAGCGATACTCCGAGTGCGCCTTTGAAAGTCTAAGTCTGATCTCTTGAAGGGCCAAGTCTGAATTCCTTTGTATCAAGCGAGTCATTTCACTGAGTAAGGCGGGACGGGATTACACTTGCGCCGTTTGAATCGGCTCTCCGCATTGACGCGGAACGGGTCGTTATATTATACATCACTCAGAACAAGTCTCGTCCTCGAGACTTCCTGATTGCAAATCGTTCTATCGCACACTATCGAATCTAACTCAAGCGTATTACTCCATATCACTAGACCCATTTGAACACAACTTTCTACTCGTTTTTCTTATTCCATGTCGCATGCGTGCTGGGTCTCTTTCATTGAATGACTATTACTCAATCCAAGGCTATATTTACTCGAACGTCGTATTCTCTAACTTGGTCTCTACTGCGCCTTAGCGCAGAATATATATCGCTTAACGCGGGACATGATCTATTGTGTACGAAGATCTATGATCTATTGTGTACGACGATCTATGGTTGAGGCTAACTTACCCAAATCGTTATAATTATCCAAGCGCTTCTAATACATTCACTTGCAACTGCATTCGAGTTCAGCATATCGTTGAGTCTGGATCGTACACATATTTGTGCCACCAGTCTTGTCAGGCGTGCATGATATTTTTCATGTGTCACAGCTTAGGAAGTACGTGCATGACTCGAACCACATGGCAGATTTTGGTCAGCTGGATCTGCAGGCATACTTGTCGGAAGTCGAAGAGCCCGTTCAGATCTTGGATCGGAAAGAGAAGCAGTTATGGAATCGTGCAGTCTCGCTTGTGCGCGTTCTTTGGCGGAACCACGCGGTCGAGGAATCGACCTGGGAACTCGAATCAAACATGAAGGAAAAGTTTTTCTCATTATTTTTTAGTGGTAGGTTTTATTTCTAAGTTTCGAGGACGAAATTTTTTGTTAGTTGGTTAAGATGCAGTGCTCTGTTCCCCCTATTCGGGGAGCGCGGCTAAGAAATACTTGGTATCGTTCGATCATGACAGAT
Organism: Iris macrosiphon; assembly: GCA_036927795.1. Taxonomy (NCBI): domain Eukaryota; kingdom Viridiplantae; phylum Streptophyta; class Magnoliopsida; order Asparagales; family Iridaceae; genus Iris; species Iris macrosiphon. The sequence continues at coordinate 47,038,984 of JAYESA010000005.1, read as the reverse complement.
TGAATCAAGATCCTTTCCTCGTTATGGATTGGTTTATTCGGAATCAGGTCCCACATTTAACGGATAGTGCCTCAAGAAAGGACTCGGCGGCAAAGTCGAAAGGGATTTTTCCGTTGCGCTGGTTTCTTTGCCCGTTTTCGATGTCGCTTGGTTGCTTTCTTGTTGGTTTTGTGACTTGCGTTTTGTGACTTGCGTTTTTTTGAACTGTTTCGATGGATTTCATTGTCTTCGTTCTTTGGATTTCGCATTTCGTATCGAACCCTTGGAGACCGAAGCAGGAGATATTGATCATCTGTTGGTACGTGCAGGTGATCGTGTAGGTGACGTGCAAGCGGAGTCTTGAAGATCTCCCATTTTCTCTCCCGATTTACCAACTTGTGAGTGGCCTTACTCCCGAATTGCGCCATTCTTTCAAGTCTTCATTCCTAATAATTTGACTCGTTTGTGCGTTTCGATCATCGATACCAAAAGGATAAAATTCGAGTCAAGATAAAAGAAGTAGACTTGAACACTTAATGCTTGTCACATAAATTTCTATACGGTCATATTGTTGCGTGCTTGTCAGCTATTCATGTGTCTATTTTGTGTTCAGTTGTAGTTAGAACTTATTCATCTATAACTGTTCAATGGGTAGTACATAACTTGTGATTTGATCATATCAGCTAGTAGACTATGTCATTACACTGTGCTAAAGTAGTTATGTTTATGTTGATGTCTTGAAATGCTTTGTATGTTAACTTAGTGTTTAGATCGTCAATGGTCATGGACAACTTGTGTACAAGGTATACCGTTCCTGCGAACGGTCGCCGGGGTCGATTCGTCCCGGACGGAACAACAATTAGTCGTGCTAGCAACTTAGCACGGGTGAGGCGGGAGTTTGTAGCGGGGCTCGCTACCTGCGCTGCAAGCATCGCCGTCTACCCAGACTATAGTCTATGATGACTAGTCAAGACAGTGGTCCTTATGTATATTTAAACTGTGCAAACTAACTATGTCTTCGTGGCAGAGAAGGTCACGATAAATTTTGTACAGGTGGTTCAAACGGTGCAAGTAAAGTCACCGAACGGTGGCACATTTTGTAATGTCATTCCATTCTATCGTATATATAAAGAACTGAAATAAGGCAAGATAGAAATATCATATAATAATAATGTTGCATGTTCACATGAATACGATGTCGATTTGGTATGTTGGGTTAGCTCGCCCTCATCGGTACTTTTCGAAGTACTGACCCTCGTTGCAGCAGGTTCCCCGAGCCAAGGTGACGCGGCGAGGAGCTGAAGCTTCCCTCAATATTTCACTGATCTGGCGCGTTCGTGTTTGTGACTTTTGGAGCGCAAGTACATAATCTTAAGGAGCTCGCACGTACCTTTTTGTAGCTCCTGGGCGATGGTGCTAACACGCACCCAAGGTGGTTTGCTCTTTTGAAATATTAGTAAGGGATATAATGTATGGATCGGCTATCTCATTTTGCGTCCAAGTTGTAAGTCCGTGTGGCATCCTTATTACTCAAACCAGATGTTCATTATCAATAAATAGAACTTTTCTATATCTCAATGTGTGATATCTCATTTGCGTACTCTGTTGCATATGTTTTTAAAGTATATCACTATGTCTAGGCCTTGTGCGCGCGCGCCTTATGCGTGCATGACATCACGTCCGGGGGACGATTATCGATTTAGCGAAAATCGGGACGTGACATATTGGTATCAGAGCATGGCTTCAGATCCTTTGACCTTCGTGTCAGAAGAGTTTTCTTGGAACGACCCTGTCCCTCCTAGTTGAACTCTTGAATTCGCTTGGCCAAAATGAGATGCGTTCCATACAGTGAGCCATAATATGTTTTGAGACTGATGTAAGTTACTTTTCTTTCAAGGAACGGCTTCAGAGCCGGATGCGCATGCGTAGGTGCAAAGGAGCAGTTCAGGCACTTCGGGCAGCTCGGGAAGTCCAACAGCCGCACCCTCTGTCGATCCGTTCGAGCGGATGATACGTTTGATGAAAACGCAAAAGAGGCAGGCGGAACTACGTCAAATCCAATTCGAGTCCTGGATTGAGGCTCAATTTCAGGCGAAAAGGACTCAGGCCGAGGCACAGCAGAAGCAAATGGATACCTTGCAAACGATTGTGACGACGCTCGTCGCCAACAACCATTCTGCATCAACGGCCGCCGCGACATTGCCAGTTGTAGCCGAGACCGCGGGACTTCAGGGCTCTCAGGAACCTCCGCCCTCAGACGAGAAGGGTTCCATCCTTCAAATAACAGAGATTAAGAAGATGTGTCATGCTATCTTCAAAGGGACTGAGGACTCCTCCGTGGCGTTGGATTGGCTGGTTGAGTTAGAGGACCACTTTGAAGTGCTTCGCATTGATGAGACGAAGAGAGTTGCTTGCGCTCAGCTTCAGCTCCGTTTAAACGCACATGATTGGTGGGATGTGCATAAAAAAACTATATTGAGTGAAGATGACAAGACTATCTCTTGGTCTGTGTTTCGTAAAGCCTTCAAAGAGGAGTACCTTCCACCCGCCGTCCGTCGCGAGAAGGAAGAATTTACACATCTTCAACTAGGAAATATGACAGTGCGGCAGTATGCCGCAGAATTCAACATGCTTGCAAAATTTGCTAAGTCTCATCTCTGTGACGCCGAAAGTCGAGCTCGAAGGTTTGAAATAGGACTGCAACCTTCTATTCGTGCCTACGTCGTCGTCCCTCAGTACCGTATCATGCAAGAGTCTCTAAACCACGCCCTCTCCCTAGAGTCGCAGTATCCCCCAATTCGTACCGGCGCTGTGCAAAGTTTTTATCATAAGTGCCCTAGCAACACAGGTGGTAACAATGCGCACAAGTGCCACAGTAACGGCGACTCTCAGGACCATGATCCAGGGGCCACCTTGTGCTTACTGCCACAGGCCAGGACACCATGTCAACGACTGTCGTATTCGAAAAGGGGGATGTTTCGTTTGTGGTAAGTTTGGTCACGTAGCTCGCGATTGTCGAGATCGTCCCAACGATCCTCCTCCGCGCCGTCCTCAACAATAACATCGTCCGCCTCAGAATCAGGGTCAAGCACCTCGAGCGAACCAGACGACACCACAGAACGCTTAAGGCCTGGTCTATGCTCTGACTCGGGAAGAGACGTTCGCATCAAACACGACGGTGTCAGGTATATTACTTTTCAATAATGTACCTGCTCGAGTATTGTTTGATTCTGGTGCCACACATAGTTTCATTGCGGCAGATTTTACCACCGAAAACACATTTTCTATGACACTGCTAGGCCTAAACCTTAGCGTCAGTACTCCATCGGGCGTGGATTTGCCGGCACATTTAGTTTGTCGTGAAGGTAACATTTCCATCGGAGGAAGAAAATTATCACTTGATGCGATAGTCTTAGACATCAGGGACTACGACATCATTCTTGGGATGGATTGGCTCGGCGCTTGCTCGGCTACTATTGATTGTGTGGAAAAGAAAGTCGTGTTTCGTCTACCTGGCGTGATCGAATTTTGCTATGCTTGCAGTCCACCGTCGAGAGCGCCGAATGCCTGCATGGTGATCTCTGCAATGTCTGCTCGGCGGATGATACATTTCGGCTGTGATAGATACTTGGCGTCCGTTCGAGAGACACAACGAGATTGCGCAAACGTAGAGTCTACTTCCGTTGTGACGAATTTTTCTGAAGTGTTTCCAGATGAGTTGCTCAGCATGCTGCCCGACGGAGAGATATAGTTCACTATTGATACATTTTCAGAGACTCGACCAATTTTCAAGGCTCCGTATCGAATGGTCCCGGCAGAACTAAAGGAGTTAAAGGTCCACTTGCAAGAAGTGTTAGATCATGGGTATATTCGTCCTAGCGTGTCTACGTGGGGCGCGCCTGTATTGTTTGTAAAGAAAAATGATGGCTCGATGCGGCTCTGCATCGACTATCTTGAATTGAATAAGACCACTGTTCGAAACAAGTACCCCCTTCCCAGGATCGATGACCTCTTTGATCAACTACAAGGTGCGACGGTATTTTTAAAAATTGATCTTCGCTCGGGTTACCATCAGCTCAAGATCAAGCCGGACGACGTTGCTAAGTCAGCCTTTCGCACTCGCTGCGGCCACTATGAGTTTTTGGTAATGTCATTCGGACTTACCAATGCCCTTGCCGCCTTTATGGACTTAATGAATAGTGTATTCCGGCCATATCTCGACAAGTTTGTAGTAGTGTTCATTGATGATATCTTGGTGTACTCGAAGAATAGGAACATGTAGAGCACTTGTGGACCGTGCTACAGACTCTTCGGGACAACAAGCTATACACAAAACTGAGTAAGTGCGAATTTTGACTGAGCAGTGTATCTTTCTTTGGGCACATCATTTTTGCGGGAGGTATTTCAGTCGATCCAAAGAAGAAGCCATCGTCGAGTGGAAGCAGCCTGCATCCGTCAGTAAGATTCGAAGCTTCCTCAGGCTAGCGAGCTACTACAGACGTTCCGTGAAAGACTTTTCCAAGTTAGCATCACCTCTGACTCGCCTCACACAGAAGGGAGTCGTATTCGAGTGGTCTGCAGACTGCAAAGTCTCGTTTGAAGAGTTAAAGCAACGCCTCACCTCTGCCCCACTACTTGTAGTACCAGACGAGATCTCGGGATTCCAAATATTGAACGACGCGTCTGGGCAGGGCTTGGGGTGTGTACTCATGCAGCAGGATAGGGTGATAGCCTACGCATCCAGACAACTGAAAAAGTACGAGAAAAATTGCCCTACGCATGACCTGGAACTAGCGGCAATTGTGTTCGAGCAAAAATTGTGGCGACACTACCTCTATGGAGTGGCTTGCCGAATTTATACTGATCACAAAAGCTTGAAGTACCTATTCACCCAAACGGACCTTAACCTACGACAACAGCGTTGGCTAGAATTGATCAAAAACTATGACTTGACGACCGACTACACACCTGGCAAAAAAAATGTTGTAGCGGATGCGTTGAGTCGAGTGTTTGCGGGATCCCTGTCCGTTGATCGCAGGTTACAAAGGGACTTTGAGGAAATGGGCATTGAACTCCGAATTAGATACCGCGGCGCGCGAGTTGCTCAGATGCGATTCGTATCCAACCTGTTAGAGAGAGTCACATCTACTCAGAGGGACGACCAATTCCTAAGGAAAATGCACGAGCAGATTCTAGCGGGGAAGGCGAAGGACTTTGCAGTAGATGAGAATGGAGTGTTGCGAGTGAAGGGAAGGCTATGCGTCCCCAACGACACAGAACTCAGAAAGGAGATCCTTGCGGAAGCTTACTATGCAGCCTACACAGTCCATCCCGAGAGCACGAAGATGTATAAAGACCTTTACACTGTTTTCTGGTGGCACGACATGAAGAGAGATGTGGCGCTCTTTGTGTCGCAATGCATAACCTGTCAGAGGATGAAAGCAGAACATCATAGATCGGACGGAGAGATGCCTTGCTATTCCGAAATGGAAATGGGAGCACATAAGCATGATTTCATTGTTGGCTTTCCAAAGACGCAACGGAAGAACGACGCAGTCTGGGTTATCGTCGACCGGTTAACCAAGTCAGCGCACTTCATTGCCATTAAAGTTACTTGGAGCATCGATCTTCTCGTCCAGACCTACCTTGATGAGATAGTTCGGCTGCACGGAGTGCCTGTTTCTATAGTGTCAGATCGGGACGGACGATTCCTATCACGTTTTTGGGAGAGCCTTCAGTCATCGATGGGGACCAAGTTGAAGTTCATCTCAGGCTGCCATCATCAAACCGATGGCCAAACAGAGCAAGACATGGTGCGTCTCTGTGCAATCGATTCAAAGTCAAGTTGGGACGTCCACCTACCGTTGGTCGAATTTGCATATAATAATAGTTATCAGTCCAGCATCCAAATGGCTCCGTACGAGGCTCTGTATGGGGGGAAGTGTATGTTACCAATCTGCTGGGATGAAGTTGGGGAGCATCAAATCCTTGGGCCGGAACTAGTTGAACAAACAGTCCAAAAGGTTCGGTTGATCCGAGAACGACTAAAAGTAGCACAAAGCCGGCTGAAGAGCTATGCCTACATTCGTCGTCGACCCCTTGAGTTCTTCGAAGGTGACCATATTTTTTTTAGGGTCTCGCCCATGCGAGGAGTTGAGATTCGGAGTAAAGGGAAAGTTAAGTTCAAGATTTGTTGGCCCGTTCGAAGTCCTCAAGCGAGTCGCTCCCGTTGCCTATCAAATTGCATTGCCACCAACCCTGTCTGGCGTGCATGCTATTTTTCATGTGTCACAACTTAGGAAGTACGTGCATGACCCGAACCACGTGGTAGATTTTGGTCAGCTGGATCTGTAGGAAGACTTGTCGTACGTCGAAGAGCCCGTTCAGATCTTAGATCGGAAAGAGAAGCAGTTACGGAATCATGCAGTCTCGCTTGTGCGCGTTCTTTGGTGGAACCACGCGGTCGAAGAATCGACCTGGGAACTCGAATCAGACACGAAGGAAAAGTTTTTCTCATTATTTCTTAGGGGTATGTTCTATTCCTAAGTTTCGAGGACGAAATTTTTTGTTAGTTGGTTAAGATGTAGTGCCCCGTTTTCCCTATTCGGGGAGCGTGGCTAAGAAATACTTGGTATCATTCGATCGGGACAGATTGAATCAAAATTCTTTCCTCGTTATGGATTGGTTTCTTCGGAATCAGGTCCAACATTCAACGGATCGTGCCTCAAGGAAGGACTCGACGACAGTCGAGAGGGGCCTTTCCGTTGCGCTGGTTTCTTTGCCCGTTTTCGATGCCGTTTGTTTGCTTTTTTGTTGGTTTTGTGACTTGTGTTTTCTTGAACGGTTTCGAAAGATTTTATTGTCTTCGTTCTTTGGATTTCGTATTTCGTATCGAAGCAGGAGATATTGATGATCTGTTGGTGCGTGCAGGTGATCGTGTAGGCGACGCGCAAGCAGAGTCTTGAAGATCTCATATTTTCTCTCCCCCGATTCACCAACTTGTGAGTAGCCTTACTCCCGAATTGTGCCCTTCTTCCAAGTCTTCATTCTTAATAATTTGACTCGTTTGTGCATTCCGATCAACGATACCGAAAAGATAAAATTTGAGTCAAGATAAAAGAAGTAGACTTGGACACTTAATGCCTGTCACATAAATTTCTATACGGTCATATTGTTGCGGCTTGTCCGCTATTCATGTATCTAGTTTGTGTTCAGTTCTAGTTAGAACTTATTCATCTATAACTGTTCAATGGGTAGTACATAACTTGTGATTTGATCATATGAGCTAGTAGACTATGCCTTCGCACTGTGCTAAAGTAATGTTTATGTTGATATCTTGAAATGCTTCGTATGTTAACTTAGTGTTTAGATCGTCAATGGTCATGGACAACTTGTGCACAAGGTATATGGTTCCTGCGAACGGTCGTCGGGGCACAGGAGCCGATTCGTCCCGGACGGAACAACAATTAGTCGTGCTAGCAACTTAGCACGGGTGAGGCAGGAGTTTGTAGCGGGGCTTGCTACCTGCGCTGCAAGCATCGCCGTCTACCCAGACTATAGTCCATGATGGCTAATCAAGACAGTGATCCTTATGTATATTTAAACTGGGCAAACTAACTATGTCTTCGTGGCAGGGAAGGTCACGGTAAATTTTGTACAGGTGGTTCAAACGGTGGTGGTTCAGACGGTGCAGGTAAAGTTACCGAACGGTGGCACATTTTGTTATGTCATTCCATTTTATCGTATATATAAAGAATTGAAATAAGGCAAGATAGAAAGATCACATAATAATAATATTGCATGTTCACATGAATAGATGTCGATTTGGTATGTTGGGTTAGCTCGTCCTCACCGGTACTTTTCGAAGTACTGACCCTTGTTGCAGCAGGTTCACCGAGCCAAGACGATGCGACGAGGAGCTGAAGCTTCCCCCAACCTTTCACTGATCTGGCGCTTTCGTGTTTGTGACTTTTGGAGCTCAAGTACCTAATCTCAAGGAGCTCGCACATATCTTTTTGAAGCTCCTAGGCAATGGTGCTAACACGCACCCAAGGTGGTTTGCTCTTTTGAAATATTAGCAAGGGATGTAATGTATGGATCGGCTATCTCATTTTGCGTCCAAGTTGTAAGCCCGTGCGACATCCTTATTACTTTTTAGTCAAGAGTCTGTAACCAGATGTTCATTATCAATAAAGAGAACTTTTCTTTATCTCAATGTGTGATATCTCATTTGCGTAATCTGTTGCATATGTTTCTAAAGTATATCATTATACTTAGGCCTTGTGCGCGTGCGCCTTACGCGTGCACGTCATTACGTCCGGGGGACGATTATCAATTTAGCGAAAATCGGGACGTGACAAACGGTACCCAAATCTTTCTCGCAAATTCGCTCGCACCAAAGGGTCTAGGTGTACGATACCCTACACGACTTAGCCAAAAGGCTGTGTGCTTATCTATCTCGGTCAAACGATATTCTAGTCTCTCATACTAACTTGCTAGTATGAGCGTAGGGTTATTATCGCACATAACTTGTCAATTCTAGCACGAATCTATTCCCATAAAGTCCGACACAGTTCGGCACAAAGGCCTTCGCATTACTATCCCGTTCAACCAATCATTCACATACACTTTTTTTTTTCTTTTTTGAAAATATTGACTCAATTGTATGGAACATCCTAACGGACAACGAGAGAGAGCGTACGTACATAACCCACGAACGAGCTTTCAAAATTGTGAGAATCGATACGAAGTCCAAGGATGTAACGTGCTCTGATACCATTGTCACGCCCCCGTCCCCGCAGGGCCGGAACGTCCTCGCTTGGATGTGATGCCGCGCGAGCTTGAGTTGCGCCCGCGCAAGACCAGGTCCGAACAGGCGTTTGGTTTGCTAATGCCACGGTCGCACAGATAGTCCCCAATGCTGCTGAAGTTTGATAACTAGTTCACAATGTCGTCATAGCGGAAGCATTGAATAAACACAAGTATGGGCTCCAGAGCGAACTCCACGTTGTAGCACACGAGAAAAAATTTCGCACCGAACGACGTTCTCCCGCACCCTACAAGCAACCTAGTGGGTTATCAGTACATGAATGCATCGGTGGGAAGGTTTCTCGTCTGCTCAATAAATTCAAACACGTTCACAAGTTCTGTGCGCCATCTATTATGTTGTCTTTCTAATCTTGCCTTATGATCAGTTTCATGGCATAAGATACAAGCCTAACTCGTGTGGCAGTGCGCCGTGCGATATAAGAGTAACACGACGAGACTTACCAACTTATCATCCGTCCTCACCTGTCCAAAAATAAAACCAAGTTAACGAGCACGAATATATATATATATATATATATATATATATATATATAATGAAATAAAGGATCGCATAGCAAACACCAGTTTTACGAGCGTGTTTCTGACTCAGGTGCACGGGCTACTCGGGTTACTGAGATGCGTTATACTAGAATGCACATTTGTTTACTTAAACTATTCAGATGTGTTACACAGATTATTCAGATGTGTTCGGATTACTTGTTTCAATGCATTGAACTCGCACGCGGATTGCCGCAATCGAGCCAAACTTAATCTATATGACAGAAGGTCACTGGCATAGCCATAAAGTACTTAGTCTCTCTCAGGACCGAGACTACCGTTGAGATAGATGGGTAAACCAAGTGTACGATGCTATACCTTGGGCCCTCTACCGATATTTGCGTCATCCGAAACCGGCGGAGCATCCTATAACCGTTTGGTCGCGCAAATACCATATGATTCCTCCCAGGCCGGCACAATCTTGGTGCCCTGGTGATCGTCCGAGGAATCCACATACCTCGTGCACGAGTTGTCCGTGACCACGCATGATTCTTTTCTTTTATCTTTTCTTTCGATCCACTTATTACGAACTCTCCAAGCCATTCTTTTCACTTAACGGGCTCTTATAGCCATAACGGATTATCGACTGGGTTGGCGGCGCTCCATGCAGCGCGGGTAGCGAGCCCCGCTGCACATCTCTGACATACCCGTCCATAATCTTAGTTTCGTTCTCTCTTTCTTTCAATCTTTATCATTTCATCCTTTCGTTTCTTTCATTCATCATTATGCAGTTTCCGATACGGGAAACCGTCTTGGCGACCTTGTGGTCCCGAATCCCTTCTATGTTTCCATTACTTGGCTCGGAACGACTATTTTGATAGTCTTCCTGCCTTAACTGAGTGGCCTTAACTGAGTGAATCATTCAAGTGAAGTACTTTAACTCGTACCATAGTCTAAGTGAAGTGAAATGCAACAATGCGCAGGATAGTGCTACTAAGGCATAAGGAACGATCTCTACTTTAATAGTGAAACGCATAATGAAAACTCTTATCGAGGCAAACGAACATTTCTATCTCTAGCAGCAGGTTTATATTCCATGTTCTAAACAAGTAATGCAAGACGAGATTATTCCCTTAGCTAGGTGAGTTGAGCTCTTTTATTAGCATGTAATAGGTGATTCGTCTAGCGACTAGCATGTACCATTCGTATTTTTAAGTGTGCATGCTAAGCAAAGACAGATTCATCGTAGCCACCCACCTTAGCGATGAATCGCATCGGACGAGCGATACTCTGAACGCGCCTTTGAAAGTCTAAGTCTGATCTCCTGAAGGGCCAAATTTGAATTCCTTTACATCAAGCGAAATCTCATCGAGTAAGGCGGGGTGAGATTGCAGTTGCGCCTTTTGAATCAGCTCTCCGCATTGACGCGGAGCGGGTCGTTACACCTAGCACCTAAGTGGCCAAATATGATTTTTTTTTTTTGAGTTTGAAATTTAAAATGTGAAATTCATAATACATATTTGAAATCCAAATATGTTCTTCTAAATCCAATGTAATTCATAATTTTTTTTTAAATTTGAAATTTCAATGTTCTAAAATTCAAATCCAATCTTAAAACCTAAACAACATATCCATAGTACAACTAAACATAAAAAAAACCTCCATAGTACATCTAAGCATAAAAAAAAACCGAATAGCCGCACAGGCCGATCGGGGCCGAATAGGTCCGCCTAGGCGCTGAACAGGCCTTTCTAAGGACAAATAGGGCTGATTTTTCGCCTACGACTGCCACCTAGGGGATTTCCGTGCGGCCGACGGCCACCTATGCCGAAATTTAGAACACTGCCGACAATCCTCGCAACCCTAATGCCAAACTTCGTCTTAAAACACTACACAAATAGGGTATTTCCCTTCTCTACTCTTCTCACTTGCAGTATCTCCAATTGTTTCCCCTTTCTTATCTATTATATGTTAAATCAAATATGATTTATAAACCACAAACTTGTCTCGACTTACCTACTATACACTCCTAATTGTTGTTTTGAGGTCCCTTACTAGGTCATTCGGTCCATTGCCTCACCACCTTTCACCACCTTAACAAAACCTTGTGCGAAATCTTGTTGGACTTGTTTGATGCCTTTAGGTTCCATAATGAAAATTTTGGATTGATGTTCGAAGTTAACCATGCCTATCTGATGGGATAAAGGCTTTGTTGTTGTTGTTGTTGTCATGATCTATTCTAGTGGATGGATTTATTCCTATTTGATATCTTTGAGTTGGATTAGAACCCATCTTTTAGTTAGTTTTCTTGATGGCCAAGTATTGTGGATATATAATAATAATAATAATAATAATAATAATAATAATATTATTATTTTTTGATTTTGTATGGTGTGATGTCATTTTTGTTGATGTTGATTGGAGACCCAGTCCTTTGGAACCTGCTGGTGCTGATATTGAGCGTCACTACTGCCTCTTCCCCTTGTCTTTGTGAAGCCAGAACACCCAATTGTGGGATCTTCTCCTATTGCACCTAATCAAACCAGAGCCTCTCCGGCCTTTCATCTTCATTTACCTTAGCCTCCAGCACCCAGACCAGACCCGACCAATTGGACCCTTTCTTTTTACCTGCATAAACCCATCGTACAACGTGCATCTACCAAACTCCATTAACCCCACTATTCGGGCCCTTCACAGATCTGCACCCATACATAACCCACTTTATCATTATATCAGCATCAAATTCTCACTGCATCAAACCTGAAACCCACTACCCAATAGCACAAGTTATTCATAAATCCACATAAGTGGAGTTCTCTTCATCCGACCGCAGTTAACTTTCGGATCTAGAAATGAAGTTTGAGTTGCAGAGCATCATCTTCCTTCGGACAAGATTGGGCGTGCTCTTCTGTAAACCCTATTTTTGCATTGTTCATTAACTAGAAATATTTTATTTTAGGGTGTCTATTGTTCGCTTGTAATTATAACTAGTGATTGCTTAAATTTGACCCGATATCAATTACATGTTTTACATCTTCATGCTAGGATTGCATACTAGGTTCCCTTAGGTCTTGTACTACGTCACTGTGTTTCAATAAACTTGAAAGTAGAATTATTATTGCAACGAGGATCCTTGTTTGTTTCTCCTGATGGCTACTACTTCTTGAATGCAGAAATGAGCGAAAGCACACAATTTTTTTTCTTTCTTAATAATATGAGAAATAAATAACAAGAAAATACAATAACACTGTAACATCTATAAACAAGCTCTATTTACTTTTGAACTTTAAATTTAACAGTATATTGCCTACTTAAGCATCTGTATGCTTATGCTAATTCCGTTCCTTTACATTATTGACTTAATGTTTCATAGAGATGAATACATTTCTCTATATAGTATATCATCTTGTTCGTTCGTCTAGACTCAGTCTAGGGTAGCTTAGAGGGTGCTCCGTGGTTGCATGGGCTTAAACTGCATGACAAAATGTAGGGGTACATACTAGTCAATTAGTCATCTAGGTTTCGGGGCATGCCTATTTCATGGTCATATCTACCTCTCACGGTCATAGCTACCTGTCTAGGATTTCAAGTACACTGATTATTCTTCTGGATATTTGTCTAACCTGCAAAACATTAATGTAAACTTTCTTACAGGACTCTATTGTTGCTGGTATAGAGGATAAGATTGCGGCATGGACATTTCTTCCAAAAGGTGAACAATCTTCCAAACTCAGATTAAATGTTGTAATATAACTAAGTCTTGAGTTGGAGTGTATCTTATGAATAAACTAGATTTCGGAAGTTGTAACTATTGCTCTCTTTATGAGATATAAAGTACAAATTGACATAAAGAAAATAGGAGTTAGTGAAGAACCAAACATTTGGCAGTTTATGAGGCTAGACCACAATCCCACATAATTATGCCATGCTTTTTTTTGGACCGAAAAGTCCTACATCTACTGCCCGTCTTAAGCTCAAGGCTCTTTATTATATATATCACCCCATACTGTGCCCAGGTCCACGTTGATCCTCGATTTTTGCGTCTGTTGTAACTCCCTCAATCCATCACTCGGGCCGATTATATGCCATTTTGCTGATCAATATGTCTCACAATTGTTATAACAGTCCGCCTGCAACCCTTCATATTAATAGTAGATGTTCACCAAAATGTTATTGTAGAGCTTTTGATTTGAATCTTTGGTCTGCTTCAAATATTCTTGTAATTGAAGGCAAACAAGAATATGTAACCCCACAAAATAGAAACTTTTCAAACTTGTAACTCTAAATATTTTAACCCTAGAAACATTCATATTCCTGACAAAAGGAATATCACTGGTTTAAAATGAAAATGTTCTATTAGCAAATAAAACATCTTGAAAATACTGTTTTCCAGTGTGAAAATAACCCTAGCGGAAGCTGGTCAATTTCAAATTGGATCATCAACCCATTGGTTAGATTTCGCTCTAACAGTACTTTGTATTGACAAAATTTTCCAACAGTACTTTTCTTTACAGTAACTTATGTTTGAGGTGTGTGTTCTGGTTTTCCAGTTAATCCAATCTTAAGAACTCTCTTCTAACTAATTGATGAATGCTTCATATTTTGTACATATCAAAATATGCATAGTTACTCAAACCTTCTTTCCCGGACATAATTGTGGCTCCTTAGTCATTCATTACTTTTGGTTGTAAGAAATCACTGGATGCTTCTAAGGTGTTACACACCTGTGATCTACCAACCAAACAAAAAAGTGATAACTGCTAAATCATAATTTGACGGCGTACAATGACTTTATAAGAAAAGCTCTCCTGAACGATTAGGCCCAAGTTTGGTTTCTTTGACACCATAAAGTGAGATTTCGAAAGAATGTGGTTATCATGCCACTAAATATGAGTAATAATTGGACACTAAAGATCCCCTTGATATATGCTTGATGTTGATGAACACCGACACACTGTATACCATACCAGTTAATATACTAACTGCATTAAAAAAAATCAATTGGATTGTTGATTTTCTGTGCATTTTCTTGATGCAAATTTTAGAAAATAAACACAGCATTTGTGTGCAGTAAGTATGATTAAGGATTTGCTTGCTATTTTTCTGAAGGTTGGTTGATTAAATGAATATTATGTTGTTTCCATTTCAGAGAATGGCGAAGACTTGCAGGTTTTAAGATATGAACCTGGCCAAAAGTATGATCCCCACTATGATTACTTTACTGATAAGGTTAATATAGCTCGTGGAGGACATCGAATGGCCACGGTCCTTATGTACCTCTCAAATGTGGCAAAAGGTGGTGAGACCGTGTTTCCAGCAGCTGAGGTCAGTTGTACGCGCGCGCACAACAAATTTTGTTTATGCAATTTCTATTGATTCAGGAGAAGTAGATCCTGCATCTTTCTTTCCATTCGTTAACTAAATCTTCCCCTTTTTGGATAATGAACTGAAATCCAATAAAATGTATTACATCTTAACAGGAACCCTCTCATCGCGGAGGACATAAAATAGATGAAGATTTGTCGGACTGTGCTCGTCGGGGAGTTGCAGGTGAATACTCAAAATGCACTTTGGATAACATATCTTTCATGCAACAGATTGTCTTTGATAATTTGGACATTTCATTGATTAAATTTTCAATTGTTTTATTGTTCAGTGAAGCCGCGAAGAGGGGATGCTCTTCTCTTCTTCAACCTTCATCCAGATGCCACTACAGATCAAAACAGCCTCCATGCAGGGTGTCCTGTGTTGGAAGGCGAGAAGTGGTCTGCAACAAAGTGGATTCACGTGGCGTCTTTTGACAAAATTTTGGGAAACGGTGGAAATTGTACCGACGAGAATGCCAGTTGTGAGAGGTGGGCTGCCCTTGGAGAATGCACAAAGAATCCAGAATACATGTTGGGAACTGCAGAATTGCCTGGTTTTTGCAGGAGGAGTTGTAATGTATGTTAGCCGGCAGCTGGCAATCTATTCCGATCACCTCTTATAAATTTCTACAGGTTATTTGTGCGGTTTTAGTTATAGCATTAGCCTTGCATGTAGTTGATATTATTTCCTATACTACGATGAATTTTCCTTATTTCTTTTATATTTTCTTCCATCTTATCGTTTCCTCATTTGTTGTACTGATGTCGATGCTCTAGTTGGATACTAGTAAAGCAGAGGGTTGCTGCTTTAAGCTATGTATAGTTCTATGTTTTGAGCAGATTGTATAATAGGGGAACTTTTATTTACGCAATTTGGTTTGAAAGATCCTTGGATCATATTCTTAGCAAAAATATAGATTGGTCCTGAACCAAAGTTTTCAAGTTACTTCATTATATTTTTTGCTTAAATAGTTTATAATTGAGTAGTAGTGAACCCAAATACTGAAGCTATATGCTGAATGATAATAATGCTTTGAATTGCTCCTCCAGATGCTACTTCGCAAGTAGAAAGTTTATGTTTTACTCCCTCCTGTCTAGTAAATGATTTTGGTCAGACACTTCGGTCTAGCTGATGAATCTGCCATTCGTTATGCCATAATAGATTGGGTCAATATGTCCATTCCTCGGCAGAAATATAATTCATGATTGACCTTACTTGTAGAATCCATACCAAGGGAAAAAAAAAAGTTTGATCAAGGATATACTACTAAACCAAATTAGTTCTATCAAAAGGAGTAACTTGTATTTGGTCAATTTGAGTCGGGATACAAAGTGAATTTTTTGCAATCCAATACTCTTTAGAGCTTGTATGCCTAGCTTTATATGAAACAAAGTTATACAGAGGGTCAACATTAACAATTGTTTTAACAAGGTTACAGAAGAAAATCAATCACTTTCTCTGCACAAACCAAAGTGACCACCTTTCATGCACCAAGGATTATGCCCATCTTCCATGAAACTCAACATACAAAATTTCTGTAGGAGTCTCTTAGTTTCAAGCTTAATCTTGTTATTTAGATGACTTTTGAGCTTTTTAGTGGGCTAAGTTCTAGCACACTCGCTATTATTTCGGCTCATTAATGCCCCTAATTTGAGCTAAGACCAAAAAGATTGAGATTCCAACTTCAAAGTTTGAATACCATACCCTACTACTGTTAACCTTAGCTGCAACAGGTGCAAGTAGGGTTGTCAATGGTAACTGATAACCTTACCCTACTATTTTAGATTATAGGATTTGGATTCCAAAACTAAATCTGTAATCCTTAATGATTAGGGTTGGATATAGCTTCGACCGAACCCGGAACAAAAACCTGATAAAACAAACCAGAAAATTGATTTACAAATAGTAATATCTAAGTTTATCACGTGTATTGGATTGATTTTTTTTTTGAACGCTCAATCAATTTTAGATAAAAAAAACGAGACTCAACAATATATCATAAGTACATCTACATTATTGTTCAAAGAAGTAAAAGATCGATAAATAATTTGAAGTAAATAATAGTTAAAAAAAAGTATTATGTAAAATCCAAAATCCGACCCAAATCGGATAAGGAAAGAATTTGTCCCGAATCCAAAAAGTTTATAACGTTCATGTTCACATCTTGTATAAACCTGATACATTCCCATCTTGACGGTCCTAGCAATGGTGGAGATCGGACAATATTCGATAGGAAATTTGGTAGAGAACTCAAGAAGAAGAAGAAGTAGTTCTGGAGTTGGAAACCTAGGATTTTATTATTAAAATTGGGGAAGAAGAGGTATAACCTTTCTGGCTAGGTGGACGGTCTCGGGATCGAACTGCGGGGGAGGGACGTGTGTGTGTGTGAAAATTGGAGGCAGTGGGCCCAAATGGTATGCAACACAGCATGCACAAAGTCCCGTATATTACGTCAGACATCGCAAAAAAAATGGAAAAGAAGGAGATTACAATGTACTCTGTAATTTCTAAGACATAATGAAAAGAACTAAGTTTAGTATTCTTTCATTGATACATTCTTCAACTCCTATCCCCTACTTATAGCCTAATACCATGTGCAGTTACTAATTAACTCCTCTAGTCCCCATTGCTGACGTGTTCCTCCTTGATGAGCTAGCTAGCCAACTAGCTTACTGAGCAAGCTAAGAACTAACTGCTAATACTAACTGATACTGAAGAATGAAGATGGTTGTGCTCTGATACTCTTCTCTACTGACTAATACTTCCTCTACTGACTGATACTTGCTTCTCTACCATTCTCGTTTCACTCTTCACTAGTGCATTGTTCTGCATTGAGCTCTGGCATTGTAGGATACTGAGCTGGAACATGGGATTTTATCAGTACCTTCCCTTTATTTTGACCTTGTCTCAAGGTCAAACTAAGGGTAAATTCTAATAAAGTCCCCCAAGACTTCTTATTTGCAATGAACTGGGCAATGGATTGGGACTGGAAAGTGGACTGATATGCTAGTGTAAGCTGCTATACCCTGCTCAGTTTGAATCTTAGCTTGACTGAAGAGAAGAATCCATGAAGCATACTATATTCAGGAGGAGTACTCTCCAGTTCCCCTTCAATACACTGATTTTCCCAGTGCCTTTTATGGGAATCATCAACCGAACCACCAGAATTGACACCTGAAAATTCTCTTATACATCCATGCAAGTATCCATTTTGTACATCACTTTCTACGTTGGATATATTTTGTGAGAGTTCACCTTCAAGATACCCAGCAAAATCCAGGAAACAGTTCAGCAATGCTAATCTAATGGATTCTTGAATTCCTTGAAGTTCATCCAACTTGTCCTATGACTTCATAGTCTCACTTCTTAGATTCTGGACCATATGATATTCTAATTAATTTACTATCCTAAACTAACTAACAGTTTGGCTTGTCTACCAACTGCCTGACCATATGTTGCTTTAGCCTTCTGATACTCCCTCTTTATCTGTAGTAGCATTAATTGTCCCCTGCTGTTACTGATACATTGGTGCTGGAGTATTGATGATGAACTAAACCCTTCAAATATTGTACTTTGATACTGATACAACTTCACTGATACAGCTACACATTGATACTCTGAAGGCACTACTATTCACTGCTATTAAATTAAAAATTTAGGAATGAATGAATTATAGAACTAAACTTCTAATACATATACTTGGATCCCATACCAAAATAGGTGTGAGACGAGGAAGGGGATCCTTAATAATAAGTGGGAGAAGAGGAAGCAGATCCATAATAGGAGGGGTCATTTTGGTCATACCGATGACATTAGCTTAGCTTCCAGAGCTTCCAGAATATAACCCAAGACCTCGGGATATTCTTCTCCCAAGTACTCATACAAAACAACACCCTAATGGTCCATCAATTGCTTTTCTTGACACCCATCAGATAACAAATCTGACCTATCATGATCTTAGTGTCTTCTTCTACTTGATCAGAACGGACTGTAACTGTCACGATCCATACCCGGTGTAAGGGCACGAGTACGTGGGTACGTTGAGCCTACCCTGCAACATCGACAGTAAAAATGATGTCTAGGTCAATAATACTATCTAAATATCTCACACAATATATATAATGTACCTGTCGAGATATCTCTGTTGGTTTTGCTTTTCTTCAAAAACTCAAATTCCTCTTCCTTTCTTTAGTCCCACATCGGATGCACCAAAGCCCTCTTGTGTACATATATTACTTTCTCTTCTTTGCTCTATTAAGTTGTTGTGTGGGGAACCCCTTGGGCCATACGCGCGCGCCGCCGCCCGGCCCGGCTCGGCTCGGTTCGGCGCGCGTAACGGGTGCGGGTACGCGCCCACATCTGCGGGCGCCGAATGCCGATCCGATTTCCTCTTCGGGTTCGGACTGGGACCCTAAAATTCTTTTTGCTCCTCTTCTTTCTTTCTTTCATTTATTTTTTCTTAACATTGGAATTAATTTCTGAACGTTACAATTGTTTTGAACGTTACAATTTTTCATGTCCAGATTCATTCGTTTAGTTCTCCTGTGTAACGGCTGAATTAATCGTAAATTAATTCTGACCGTTACACAATTGTATTATATATGTGTCTGTCTTCTTTGTAAAATATGACAACTTTTTCTCTCTAAAGAATTGCTGTGCCAACTGATTTGTACTCTGTTCTTCGTCTTCATCTCCAAGCTCTGGGCAGAGCTAAGTCCTGGTCGTTCTCTCCGAGTCGTGTGCGGCAACGAGATACCGGTAGTGCGGGGGTTTTACCACTAGGAGCTTCGGGAACGTCTGCACACAGATCCTGAATAAACTCTTAGGGCAGTGCTTCGTGCACGACTTCCCCAGAGGCCGGTAACATCTGTTTAATTTTATTTTTTCTATTATGTAATTATTCAAGAAGAAAAATACAACAATTCTAACAATCTAAGAGTTTATTCCTGTTAGAATTGATTATTTTTTATAATTGATTTTTCTAACTGTTGATTTGTTCTACAAAGAAAAAAAAAATCAAAATAGAATTAGTTACTGTTGCTAGTTCTATAGCAATTTCGCTGATTTCAAAATTAACTGTTGCTAGTTCTATAACAAAATTAACTGTTGATTTCAAAAGTTAATACTGTTTCGTTTCTACAAAATTAACTGTTGAGATCAATAACAAAGATTAAATTCATATAAATTTGTAAATTCCATTCGTGATTACTCTTGTTAGTCTTAACATTCTCTATTTTCTTCTTCTTCTCATATTAGTAATTTTACTATGGTCATCTTTTCACTGGAGAAAGAATCATCTAACCAGTAATCAGTGTGAATTTGTGGAAGCGGGTTCTGTTAATTTGTTCTATAGCAAATTAAAGTTCACAATAGTTTCTGTAGCAAATAGTTACTGTATTTGTTCACAATAGTTACTGTAGCAAATTCAAGTTAAACAGTAGAAATCTTCTAGAATTTTTTTTTAATACTGTTTCTATAGCAATTTATTCACAAAATTCATTTCAATTGAAACATACAATTTGCTTCATTCTTTAATCGCTTATTATTTTTAAAGGAATCTAGGACCAAAAAGAAAATAGTTTAGTAAAAGGAAATTGCAAATAAAATCTTCAAATCTAAAGTTTCAAAGTAGAGACAAACTCGGGCACAAGCCGAAAGGGTCCTTCTGTCAACCGGGTGTAAATAACCCTAAGCGACACGGTATTTAAGAGCCTTCGGACCACCGCTAGCTGGGAACCGGCCCCTACAGCTAACCTGATTTGATCAACACTTGAAAAACTAAAGATTTTAAGATTGATTAGCAAAGACCACCTAAACTATTATCTTAGACATTGTTATTAAATAAATTTATATTTTTCAGACTGCAATCATGACTGGTAAGGAGGAATCCTCTACTGCAAAACCTGCTAAGTTTGATGGCTCATACTTTAAGAGATGACAGAGCCAAATAAAATTTTGGCTCACGACCTTAGGACTTATTTCTGCCATTGATGGGTCCACACCCATCACAAATGATTCTGATGAAACTGAGTCTGACATAGCAGTGTCCACCTCATCGAAACCAAAAACCCCAAAAGAGATAGACTTCCATTGTTTTCATAGAATTCTAAGCGCATTATCTGAATCCTTGTATGATATATTTTTTGAATACAAGAGCGCTAAAGAACTCTGGAAAGCCTTGGAAGATGAATACGGCTGTGATGATGCCGGAATAGAAAGGTTTAATTCTTCAACCTTTAATAGGTATTTCATGGTAGATGACAAACCAATGAATGACCAGCTCCATGAATTCCAAGAATACCTTAGGCATATTCAAGCCAAAGGAACATCTTTCTCAAATGAGCATAAAATAGCATGCCTAATAGACAAGCTACCTCCCTCTTGGTCTGATATGGCTAAGGATCTTATCCATACACAAGGAGAACTTACCTACAATCAAGTCCTAAAGAAAATTAGAACCGAAGAACAAATTAGATTGAGGTCTAAGCCTAAGACTGAATCTAAAGCTAAGGTAAACCTTGTAGAAGGCCAAGGAAAACCCAAGTCTAATTTTCCTTGTAAACCCAAGAAGAATTTTTTCAAGAAGAAGAAAAACTTTCAGTCTAATTACCAAAACCAAAAACCTAGAAACTTCAGTCAGACTCAGGATCATAAGAGATTTTGTTTTGTGTGTGGTAAAATAAACCATATGGCCATCAACTGCTACCATAGGAAGAAGGAAGCTGTCCAGACCTCCTACAAAGGAAAGGGCTCAGTTAGACCAGAAGCAAACATGCTTCACAAAGGTTCTTCGAGTTCCTTCAGGTCTGTAAGCTTTCAACCCCTTATTAACCTCCCTTACCATTATGATGATTGGTGGTTGGATTCTGGAGCTAATGTTCACGTTTTATTTGATCGCTCCTGTTTTTCAAACTATCAGGAATCAAGTGGAGGAGGTGTGACCCTAGGAGATGGCTCAACGGCACAAATTATTGGAAGAGGAAAAGTTGACCTGAAGATGACATCAGAAAAAATCTTAACTCTTCATGATGTTCTTCATGTGCCGTCTGTGAGGAGAAACCTAGTTAGTGGATCCCTTCTTGTAGCCTCAGGATACAAAATTGTAATGGAGGCTAATAAAGTAATTTTTTCTAAGCATGACTCTTTTATAGGGAAAGGCTTTGTAAAAGACGGTCTTTTCATTTTAAGTACAATGAATAAAATTTTTGATTATTCTCTCATTGTTTCTAATATAGAATCTTCAAATGTTTGGCATGGCAGACTAGGTCATGTGAACCTAGGTTCTATTAAAAGAATGATGACTTTAGATCTTATTCCCAAGACTCCAATAGATGACAAACACAAATGTGAGATTTGTGTTCAAGCCAAACACACTAGATTACCATTCAAATATGTAGAAAGAAATTCTGACCTTCTAGAACTTATCCATAGTGATGTATGTGACTCAAATAGGATTTTGACCAGAGGCGGTAGAAAATACTTTATTACGTTTATAGATGATTATTCAAAGTATTGTTACATCTACCTTCTCAAAACCAAAGATGAAGTTCTAGATAGATTTAAGGTCTACAAATCTGAAGCTGAGAATCAATTAGAAAGGAAGATTAAGATCCTTAGATCTGATCGTGGTGGAGAATATACCTCAAACGAAATGATTAACTTCTGTGAAGGACATGGAATAATTTATGAGGTAATTGCTCCTTATTCACCTCAGTCTAATGGAGTTGCTGAACGCAAGAACCGCACTCTGTTAGATATGGTGAATGCCATGCTTCTCAGCTCTGGTGCTCTTGATAACTTGTGGGGAGAAGCCCTTTTAACTGCCTACTACATTCTTAATAGGATTCCTAGTAAGACAAAAGACAAGACTCCCTATGAGCTGTGGAAAGGTAGAACACCTAGGATTAATTACCTTAGAGTTTGGGGATGCCTTGCTAAAGTCGAAATTCCCGAACCTAAAAAGAGGAAGATTGGTCCCAAGACTGTAGACACTGTTTTCATAGGATATGCCTTAGACAGCTATGCCAATAGATTTCTAGTGACACACTCAGAAGTAAATAAAATATCTAACAATACCATTATAGAAGCAAGAGATGCAGTTTACTTTGAAAACATATTTCCTTTTAAGGATAGAAGTTCAATCTCTTCCTCCATACCCTCTACTAGTTCTCAAGTCCAAATACCTAGCTCTCAATCTGAACAAGACTTAGAACCAAGACGGAGTAAAAGGAATAGGATTGAGAAAAATTTAGGAGAAGGATTCTTTACCTTTTTGATAGAGGGTGATCCCTCAACTTATGAAGAAGCAATGTCGTCTCCTGATGCTCCCTTCTGGAAAGAAGCCATTAACAGTGAATACAACTCCATCATGGAGAATAACACTTGGTTTATAACAGATCTACCTTTAGGCAATAAACCAATAGGCTGTAAGTGGATTTTCAAGAAGAAACTCAGAGCCGATGGTACTATAGAGAAATACAAAGCTAGATTAGTTGCTAAGGACTTTACCCAGAAGAAAGGGTTAGATTATTTTGATACCTACTCTCCTGTAGCTAGGATCACATCCATTAGAACTCTCTTGGCCTTAGCATCCATTCATGATATGGAAATCCATCAAATGGATGTAAAGACAGCATTTTTGAATGGAGATCTAGAGGAAGAACTTTATATGGACCAACCTGAAGGTTTCATTGCTAAAGGTCAAGAAAAAAAAGTTTGCAGACTAGTAAAATCCCTCTATGGCTTAAAACAAGCTCCCAAACAATGGCACAACAAATTTGACAAAGTAATTTGTGAATATGGTTTCTTGTCAAATGAGTATGACAAATGTATATACTCTAAAGGTACATGCAAAAGTTGTGTCATTTTATGCTTGTATGTAGATGACATCCTTATCCTAGGTTCATCACTGGAATTGATAAATATTACAAAGAACTATTTATCTAGCCAGTTTGATATGAAAGACCTAGGAGAAGCCAACTTAATTTTAGGAATGCAAGTGACCAAAGGCAAAGAGGGTTATACTCTATCTTTAGCACATTCAATTGAAAAAATGCTAAAAAGATTTGAGTTATTTGATAAGAAACCTGTCCTTACTCCTTATGACAGCAGTATTGTACTGAAAAAGAATGAAGGATCACCTTTGGAACAACATAAATATTCACAGATGATAGGCTCCCTTATGTATATAACAAACAGGACAAGACCTGATATTGCATTTGCTATTGGGAGACTAAGTAGATATACCAGTAACCCAAATCAGCCTCATTGGACTGCCTTGGATAGGGTATTTAGATATCTCAAGGGCACCCTAGATTACAAACTTCATTTTACTAGGCACCCTGATATCATAGAAGGTTATTCAGATGCAAACTGGGTAACAAGGGCACCCTGATATCATAGAAGGTTATTCACATGATATAAAATCTACTACTGGATATGTATTTACTCTAGGAGGAGCTGCGATCTCCTGGAGCTCTTGTAAGCAAACTATCATAGCTAGGAGTACAATGGACTCCGAAATGATAGCTTTAGATACAACTTGCACAGAAGCTGAATGGCTTAAAAATCTTATTATGCATATACCTGTTTCTCTTAGTCATGTTCCTGCAATTTCTATAAATTGTGATAATAAATCTGTTATTGAACTACTAAAGCATGATTCTGTGAATGCTAAGATGAACATGCACCTGCAGCTGCGCTTCAAGTCAATAAAAAGCCTACTAGACAAATATGTGATTTTTGACTATATAAAGTCAGAAAAGAACCTTGCAGATCACTTGACGAAGGGTCTGTCTAGGACTTTGATCCTAGAATCATCGAGGGGGATGGGGTTAAGCCCATAAGTTAGTCACCAGCAGTGGCAACCCAACCGAGTCTGACTGGAGATCCCAAGAAGCCGGTTCAATGGGTAGAAACAAGCTGAACTTAGGTGACTTTATGGAACACTGACTCGAGATTAAAAGTCTCATTAAAATAAAGCCCAAGCGGCTGTACATGTGTACAATGATTCCCCATCCCTATGGTGACAGTGTTCCTGTGTGATATGGTTAGGATGAGATTAAACTCTTAATAGGTCCAAGCTGTAATGCTGGGTTGATTCATATCACCAACCATTAAGGACTTACCTATATGAGAGGTCGTGAAGGCCGCGACTATGGGACAGGGCGATCCCAGACAACTCTCATGAATGTGGAAAGTGCGCATGGCCATTTAAAAGCGCCACCCGATAGATCAAGGACCTCTAGCGTACTATGTGTGCTATTTTTCTAAATCTGGTTCAAGAAGTCTGATTCAAGGCATAGTCCATCAAGCACTTCTTCAGATTAAGGCAATAGTCACTACGTGAGATTCAAGGCTGTAGTCCATCTCATCTATGCATAGTATTTTACTGCCCAGATGCTCTCTCTCTGTTTACTTCACTCTTATCTCTGTTTCGGAACTTGACTTTTTGGGGGGGGGATTGTTGGTTTTGCTTTTCTTCAAAAACTCAAATTCCTCTTCCTTTCTTTAGTCCCACATCGGATGCACCAAAGCCCTCTTGTGTACATATATTACTTTCTCTTCTTTGCTCTATTAAGTTATCGTGTGGGGAACCCCTTGGGCCACACGCGTGCGCCGCCGCCCAGCCCGGCTCGGCTCGGTTCGGTTCGGCGTGCGTAAAGGGTGCGGGTACGCGCCCACATCTGCGGGCGCCGAATGCCGATCCGATTTCCTCTTCGGGTTCGGGCTGGGACCCTAAAATTCTTTTTGCTCCTCTTCTTCCTTTCATTTATTTTTTCTTAACGTTGGAATTAATTTCTGAACGTTACAATTGTTTTAAACGTTACAATTTTTCATGTCCAGATTCATTCGTTTAATTCTCCTGTGTAATGGCTGAATTAATCGTAAATTAATTCTGACCGTTACACAATTGTATTATATATGTGTCTGTCTTCTTTGTAAAATATGACAACTTTTTCTCTCTAAAGAATTGCTGTGCCAACTGATTTGTACTCTGTTCTTCGTCTTCATCTCCAAGCTCTGGGCAGAGCTAAGTCCTGGTCGTTCTCTCCGAGTCGTGTGCGACAACGAGATACTGGTAGTGCGGGAGTTTTACCACTAGGAGCTTCGGGAACGTCTGCACACAGATCCCGAATAAACTCTTAGGGCAGTGCTTCGTGCACGACTTCCCCAGAGGCCGGTAACATCTGTTTAATTTTATTTTTTCTATTCTGTAATTATTCAAGAAGAAAAATACAACAATTCTAACAATCTCAACTCCCAAATGGAGGACAATATGATAATATTATAATGGTAAACAATACTCAATCACAATAATAAACTAGAGGAAGATATGGCACGATATAGAATAGAAGGAAAGAAATACATAGTCACAATACATCGCAAGTCAAAGTCCAATAGTCTAATCTCAATACAATGGTCTCAAATGTAATACATGACATAAAGTCTAGATAAGAACAAATAGAATATCATAAATAAAATGATCTAAATCTCTCCAACTTATGGTACTATCTCAAGAGGCTCTACGGGTGGTATCTCAATTGGCTCGCCATCCTGTGGTCCGTAGTGCATAGGACATCCAAATTGTTGCGAGAATCCAAATTGTTGCGAGAATCCAAATTGTTGCGAGAAGCAAATAAGCACGAGAAGCAAATAAGCCTTAGATGCAAATAGATTAAAGTAGACGATTTACAAGTAGTGATGTGTAGAGAAAAGTAGAACAACAAGGCACACAAGTAGCTAATACAAACTCTCTCTCCCCTTTTTTCAGAGATAGTAGGGTCTTTATTTATAGTAAGCACAACTTGAGATACCCGGTCAGAGTAAACCGGTACGTACGTCCATATTTGTTATCTGTCTAATCATGGAGAGGAATCTTCATCATGTGCTGGAGAAGGTAGTGGAGAATCTTCATCATGAGGTACAGAAAGTATGAGAGGTCTACGTACTGGGGAATCTTCATCATGAGGTAGAGAAAGTAGGGGAGATGCAGATAGTGGAGAATCTTCATCATTAGGTAGAGAAAGTAAGGGAGGTCTAGGTATTGTAGCTAGTGGAGATAATGCGAAACCGTCACGCCATTCACGCCATTGCAACAGAGCAGCCTGCCACCTTGCACATCCCTTTTCCTAGTTTGTTCTTGGTTGCTTTGTCTTTATTAGACGTACTTTATATCTTATACGAACTATTTCTTTATTGATTCTTTTTTTCATCATTAGTAGGATCCACCAGGATTTTAGTCTGCTTCTCCATTTTCATCAACATGCATGTCTATTGTGTCGTCCTCCTTTAGCCAGAAATCAAATTTAGCAGTTTCTCCAATTTTGTCCAAGCACATCTGATCAATAAAATTCTTAATATGGCTATAGCTGCTTAGATACTGAGCATCTTCAATTTTTTCGATTTTGTCAACTAGAAGGATATTTCCTGACATAATAATTTTTTAGTCTTCATCAGCACATCGAAGGGCTTCAGTGAAGAATTCCTTAGCTGCTAGAATTCTTTCTCCTTCTTCATGGAAATTTGTTTTAGAAACAGTAGTGTGTTCATGACTGGGTTCTTCAGTAAGTCTGTTTATTTCCCATATTTGGTACGATTGATAAAGCTTCACATAATGTCTTTCTCCCCATATGCTCCAAATAGTGAACCGGAATATGGTCTGAAATCTGGTTGAATGATCAGATGCAGCTTTAATACATATTTCAGGAAGGCAACCAGCAAAATCTGTCAGACAAGTAGTATTAATATATACTTCATGAACCACTCCTGTTCGGACATGGTTTTTGTATTTTTGAAAATCGCCGAAACAAGCAAGAATCCTGGGAGCTTTATTCTTGTTCAGAATAGGATTCTCTCCTTCAAAAAGATTATAAATCTCAGTATCTTCTAGCCTTTTAAAAAATAGAAGAAGTCTTTCGTCATCAATAAGTAGATGTTGATATATTGAAATCATTTCTTGGACCATCATTTCAGCATAAAATTCTTCTAACTTTCATGTCTTTATATCTAGTAATTTAAGTAAAGCATGAATGCCAATTATTCTGAAATTAACTAGATCATTTGGCCGAAGATGAGAAATAATACTGCTAAGTTCTTTCTGAGTAGTACTGGTTCCTGAAAACAGCTTCTTTTTCCAATTAGCAAGTGTAATTGATATAGATGGTGATGAGGTAAGGAGAATTTTAGAAATCATTTGTTCAATTTCCGAATTCCTTTGTTCAAGGAAAAAGTTTTTCTGTTTCTCTGCTATCAAAGTTCTTTCTATTTGTGTAAGCCAGTAACTACCGTCTTTAGTATCATTTACTTGTAGAGCTTTATAACAGCCATTGAATCGATCCCACACCATCTTATCAACTTTTTCTATTTCTATGTTATACCAGGGCTTGATAAGAGCTTGGTTATAGGGAATATATGGCCGTGGAATAATGGGCCTAATCGGACCAGTGGGCCTAATTGGTCTCCAGTCGGATTGGGATTGATTATCATATTGGTGGCCCAAAATTTGGTTGTTTGCTTGTCCCATCATTTGGCTGTTCGCCTGAATAGAATTATGCTGGCTGTTCGCCTGAAGGTTCTTGGTTTGTTCAACCGCAGAAAAGGTAGAAGTAATAGAGGATGAAGAGCAAGCGTCTCCTCTCTTTTTCTTTTTTGAAGCTACTTCTTCAAAACTTTTTTGCTCCTTCATTTCTTCAAAAATATCTTTAAATTTTTTGTAGAGTGAATCATCCATAATCTACAACCTGGTAAGAGTGTCTGCCAGAAAGTTAGTGTATCCTGGAATATAATTTACATCATAATTAAAAATCTCAAGATACATGGCAATTCTAATTCTTCTAAGATTTTCTTCGGGATTGTTAATAGTTTTCTTTTTAAAAAACTGTGCAACTGACTTATTATCTGTTTCAATGGCAAAGTGTCTATGAAGAACATAAAATTTTAAACTTTTAATGGCTAATTTAACTGCTAATAATTCTTTGTCATAAGTAGCATATTTAAATTTTGTTTTTGTAAATTTACCAGAAGCATATGCCATAATTTCTTCATGTTTAGCAATAAGTA
Source organism: Iris macrosiphon (assembly GCA_036927795.1). NCBI lineage: Eukaryota > Viridiplantae > Streptophyta > Magnoliopsida > Asparagales > Iridaceae > Iris > Iris macrosiphon. The sequence continues at coordinate 47,010,271 of JAYESA010000005.1, read as the reverse complement.
CCCCTGCCCAAAAATTATCAGAAGCATCTGTTTGTAAAATAAGTGTGTCACTATCTAAAGGGAAATATAAGATATTCTCTGTTTTAACAAGTTCTTTTATTTTAGTAATCTCCTCAAGTTCTCTTTTATCAAGGGAGATAGGTATTTTATCCGTGTTCCATCTTCTTGGTTGTTCACCAGTAGAAACTTTATACTTAGCCTGTTCAGCAGCAAGCTTATTCTGAAGAAATTTAACTCTGGTGGATAAATGAGGAATAAATTTACGACCATAATTGAGTAATCCCAAAAAACTCTGCAGTTCTTTAAGAGTTCTAAAATCATCGGGAAAATCTTTGATTTTAGCATAAATATGTTGCTGCAGAATAATTTGTCCGTTTTTAATAGTTTTTCCTAAAAAGTCAATTTCTGTTTTAAATAATTCAATTTTTTTAGGGCTAAGAATAATACCATTATCGAGTAATAATTTACAGATATGCAAAATATGTTCTTTGTGCTCTTCCTTATTGTTAGAAAAGACTAAAATATCATCAATATAAACAACCACAAAAGGAAGATGACCGAAAATAGAATTCATCCATTTCTGAAAAATTTGTGGCACATTTTTAAACCAAAAGGCATAACCAGCCATTCGAAGTGCCCTTGAGGGCAGCTGAATGCAGTTAATTCAATAGAATTTCTATCTTCTAGCTTAATTTGCCAAAATCCTGATTTAGCATCAAATTTACTATAATACTTAGCACCTTGGATTTGTTTGATCAAAATTTCAACAGTAGGTATGAAATAACCATCAAACTTAGTATAACTATTTAATTTTTTATAATTAATGACCATCCTAGCTTTCCCTCTTTTAACTTTTGCATGATTTCTAACAAGAAAGGCAGGAGAGGAATGTGTGCTAAAACTTTTTTGTATTAGTTTAATCTTGAGGAGTTCACTAATCTGTTTAGCAAATTTCTCTTTATCCGAAGGAGAAACTATAATACTATTTACTCTAACTTTAGAATTAGTAAATTGCTCTAATAATTCAATTTTACAAAATCTAGGTGCTTTATCAAAACTTTTTAAAGGATTATCGAAAAATAATGGTTCTAACATTCCATAAATAATTTTTTGTAAATTATTGGTATATGGGAGATTATAAGTGCAGATAGTAGTAGTAGTAGTATGGTCAATAATAACAACTAGTTTTTTAACATGCTGGACTGTGGGAATAAATTGGGAAGCTAAATGAACTGAGAAGTGGACTCTAGGAATGGTAATACCATCAAGCTCAAAAGTATGTGTATTATACGGGGAAACATGTCTAAGATTGTCCATACCTATAATACAATCATTATCAAAATCTTTAGGAAGGAGCAAGAAATCGAATTTATAAGAATTAGAAATTCCTTTTAGATCTGGAAAAGAGTTAGTAAGGCTTTTGACCTTGTGATTAATAGGAACCTGACGTCCCATGAAATCATTCAGTTTTCCTGGTTTATCAAGCTTGACCCAAAGATCCTGAGGAATAAAAATTTCTTGTAATAAGCTAGCTTCTGCTCCTGTGTCTACCAAAGCATGAATAGTAAAGTCTTGGTATTCGGGGATACTAATAGTAAGTGGAATATAAATGTGTAATTGGGCTTTAGCTTTTAGATCGAGGGATCTAATCATATTGATATTATTAGCATTCTCTTTATTAAGAAATTTTTCCCAGAGATTGAAGTCAATGGGATGATCTGTAGCTTCGAGGGCAAGGTCAATATTGTCAAGTGCCGTGCTGGCAATCTCTAGGTCTAGCACATTTTCAGAATAGAGCATGTCATCAATCCGAGGATGAGTCATAGCACTCCTGGGATGTTCTCCTTTGTGTCTAGTAATATGCTTGCTTAAGACTTGGTTTAGTCGATCTAAATGTCTCATGACAATAGTCCTATAATTACTAAAATGAGTATCCTTTATAATCTCTTTAAATTTTTTTACTAGATGGGTCATATGATAAGCGTCCTCTATATTGTCTTTATCAAGTCTATAGTCTACCAACCAATCTGGAGGTTTGGGGTTAGTATTCCCCATTTTGCTGGATTCAGGTTGTTCGAATCTTACTCTTTTTTATTCATGGGGTAACCTTAGTAGATTTTTGCTTCTATCCTTTATTTGTGATAAAGGAATTTTAACAATCATTCTTTCGTCGTCATGACGTTGGTTTTCTAACATGGTTCTAGTTCTCCCTTCAATCGGAGTACTTATACTCAACCTATGTTGTATGTCTTGCAGAATGCTAGGAGTTAACTCTATATTAATAAGATTTTCCATAGAATTAGATCTTGTAAGGGTATTATTCGAGGTTGAAGCTTCTTTAATAGTCGGAGTGGTGTCTTCAGAATAGGGATATTTTTTGCCCTTTCGGGATGTAGAAATAGTATTTCCTGATGCTATAAAATATTCGAAAGGAACTTCTATCTTTGGTTTTAGGGATTTAACAAAAACACGCATTTCATTGTCACCCTTTAAATGTTCAAGTCGAACTAGTCTAGGTTGTATCGTTTTACCTATTTCTACTTCAAATAATCTAACCAAATTCTTTGGGGTAATAGATTTGAAGGTAGGAGTATCATTAAGGGCCATACAATGTTCCCATTGTATACCAATAACTTTGGATCCTGGCAATAACTCGATTCCTTGAAGATTTACGGACAAAGTACATGTTTTTTCAATATTTTGGTCATCAAGACTAATAGAAAAATCTGGATGTATATTTATACCAAACAGTCTATTTACAAGGTTGGATTTAGCACCTCCTATAATATTATTGAGAGGATTATTAATAATCCTTTCATCCATACAAACTATCAAAATGGGCGTATCTATTCCTGTTCGGAATAAACCCGTAATCTTCAATTGAATTAAACCTATATGTAAATATCTCATTTGGGGATATTTGTTTCTTAACTTATCAATTTTTCTTTTATCAAGAAGACTAATAGACGAAAAGTCTTCATCTCCTTTTAATTCAACGTTTTCTTGCATTCTTTCAAAAATGTAAGTGTGTTTGTTTAGAAATCTAGATTGAAAAGAAATGGATTTGTAAATCTCCTTTTTATCAGAATGAGGAATGGCTTCTTTTAATTTTTCTAAATCCTCATCTGTGATTTCAAACTGTTCGCCCTCACTATTAGGGATATTAGAGTTAAAAGTTTCTTCAGAAGTAAGGGTGTTCATATAAATACGGAATTCATAGTAACCATCACGCAGTTCTCCAGTAGATCCAGAAGTTCCTGAATATGAAGGTTGTTGTTTAGGTTGATTTTCTTCTATCATAGGTAAATATTCATATTTATGTATGACTAATAAACCAACAGGATCTCCTTTTTCAAATAAATAATCTCCATCTACAAACGAAGTATTTTTTATTATTATAGAAATATTGTTTCTAGAGACTGGTTCTATAAATCCGTTTGTTATAAATATTTTTTTTATTAGCATGCAAGGTTATATTGTGAATAATGCCATAATAACCTAATGGTAGGAATATTCTAATATCTAAATAAACTAGTATAGTGTGATATCTCCTTATCCTAAAGGATCGAGAGGTATACAAGGTATATCCAGCGGATATCCCTTCTTTTCTAGGTAATATAGCAGTATCGGATAAAAGGGTCATTCTGATTTGATTATGAGTTTTATTAATAGCAATCATATTAATTTTTAAATGCTCTATGGAACTATATAGGTCATCTTCGGATTGTCCTTCAAATTCGCTAGACTGTATATCAGAATAGATAGATTCTATTTCATACATGGAAGTGGCTGAAGTATCACTATCAATATAATTAATAGTGCCTATATTTATACCATAAGTATCTAGGTCTTTTATGATAATGGCCTGGTGGATCCTACTAATGGTGAAAAAAAAGAATCAATAAAGAAACAGTTCGTATAAGATATAAAGTAGGTCTAATAAAGACAAAGCAACCAAGAACAAACTGGGAAAAGGGATGTGCAAGGTGGCAGGCTGCTCTATTGCAATGGCGTGAATGGCGTGACGGTTTCGCATTATCTCCACTAGCTACAATACCTAGACCTCCCTTACTTTCTCTACCTAATGATGAAGATTCTCCACTACCTGCATCTCCCCTACTTTCTCCACCTCATGATGAAGATTCCCCAGTACGTAGACCTCTCATACTTTCTGTACCTCATTATGAAGATTTCCCACTACCTTCTCCAGCACATGATGAAGATTCCTCTCCATGATTAGACAGATAACAAATATGGATGTACGTACCGGTTTACTCTGACCGGGTATCTCAAGTTGTGCTTACTATAAATAAAGACCCTACTATCTCTGGAAAAAGGGGGAGAGAGTTTGTATTAGCTACTTGTGTGCCTTGTTGTTCTACTTTTCTCTACGCATCACTACTTGTAAATCGTCTACTTTAATCTATTTGCATCTAAGGCTTATTTGCTTCTCGTGCTTATTTGCTTCTCGCAATAATTTGGTATCAGAGCCAGCGTAAGCTTTTTTATTCTGTCTTTTAAATTAATGTTCCCTTAAAAAGCTTGTTCTTGGATATGTAGCGTAAGTAGGATGGAAATTCTTTACTTTGTTTTCTGCCTAGTTCTCTATTTATAGCCCTTACGCATGATGTAGGAAACGAATCCATGCTGTGCTCTAGTTCTGTGAAGCAGTAGTATTTATTTGTGGTTGCTGATTCGAGACTTAACCCTGCCATAAATCCACGGTTTCCCATACCTACTTCGCGCAACGAACCCACTGTAGCAGTATTGTAGCAAATTTCTGAGCATTACTGTAGCAGTTTTCTTGGTTGGGGTTAATGGGGTACTATGACATGCCGCAGAACGAAGGGTCAAATTGGGCTAAGATACAGAACAAACATAGAACCTTTGTTAAGGAATTTTTTGCTTATAAGCGCGTGCATATTCAAGAACAACCTCTTCTTATGAACAATAAGAAATCTTCTTCTTCCCTAACGGGAAAAGAATTTATTTATGTAGACACACATCATTGTCACTTTGAGCTTCAAGATAATTATGAGCATATAGTTCACTTGCCTACCAAGGAACACCCAGAACAAGGGATTTATAATTATATTATAGATCTTATTGAGAATGTTAGGATCGATATTATAAAAATAAAATAAAAGTTAGACAGTGGTAAGCACCCTCACGTTAGTAGTCAAACTCCTATGAATTGTTGGCCTTATAATAATAAGGTTAATATGCTAAGGTACTCTTCGAAAGAGAAAAATAAGATAAACATAGATGAAATTAAGGAACAACCTTATCGTACATTCCTTAAACTTCAGGCTCAGGAATTATTGGGAGAAGTTGACGAACAAGTTGTCTATGATTTTTACGATACTCACTCCTCGGCTATTGATTATTTTAGGTGGAAGTACTCTGAAGAGTCTGACGATTACTCAGATGACTCAAATAGTAAAATTAGTAACTTTAATATTTTTAACAATGAGGAAGGAGCAAGAAATCGAATTTATAAGAATTCGATTATTTGCATAAATACGCGTGCATATTCAAGAACAACCTCTTCTTACGAACAATAAGAAATCTTCTTCTTCCCTAACGGGAAAAGAATTTATTTATGCAGACACACATCATTGTCACTTTGAGCTTCAAGATAATTATGACCATATAGTTCACTTTTCTACCAACGAACACCCATGTCACGTCCCGCTTCCCAAAATACTGTGAGTCGGGTACATAACTGCATCCCCAGGCTACACCCCATATGAAAACTATCATATTCGTATCAGCGATTGTCGCCTGTAAGTCTTTTATAATAAAATACAAGTCATGCTAAAGTAATTAGGCAATTATATCTAAACCATATCACTCTGATTTATTTATAATCAGATAAGTCTTTACAACAGCTCCTTGTTAAGATATATAATCATAGTTGCAACTACTAGATATTATACTTTCTGAAATCACTTGCTGGTTACTCCTCGCTCTCGTCTACGTTGTAGAGGGGTAGTGTTTCCTCATTTCCTTCTTCAACCCCTAGTGAACAATACTAGGTCGTCAGAACGACAAGCAAGTCCTCGGCCAAGAATGGTAAACAATGAAAGATATGATATTAGAGTAAAGAGCAATAGTTAAAGAAAATAAGAGGATAAACATAATATGGTGTTCATGACTTGAATAACTCCTAATCTAATACTCCTATAATATTTAAATCATCACAAATCCTTTGTCACTACCACAATACACAAATAATTTCCTAAATGATGATGCAATTTGGAGAACAAACATTAAATAACCACTTCACCTAGTTTTCCGCCAACAAATCCCGTTATGAAGGATTTTTGATGTGACTTGAATGGCACGGTGCTTAGAATCCGGCCCTTCCCTCATGGCTTAATCTTGAATTCACCTATTCGAGTATTATAATTCGAGATAGGTGTGTTTTTAATCGGTGACTTGAATAGAAGGGCACGGGGTTATAAATCTGGCCTAGCCCCTCTTGGGCCAATCTTGAATCCACCCATTCGATGGTTTTTCCTTTTGGATAGAAGAAGGTGCACTTATAATTAGGGTGACTTGAAAAGAGGATGGCACGGGGTTATGATCCGGCCCAGCCCCTTATGGGCAATATAAAGTGAGCTAAGCCTCACCCGCTCACTTCGCAAGGCCTTGCGAGAGAGCCTAAACCGCTGAATTCAGCCAGAGTTTAAAATTATGTGACAGAATTTCGTAGGTGGTCATTTATGTTGTTCTCCCCCGCCCAATGCTTCTAGCCTAAAACTACAATCATTTCTTATTCTATTTTCTTATTGGTCGAGTCTCTGCTCTGGTATTGTTTTAACCATTGTTCAAAATGGGATGCATATTCAGGATGATGCAAGATATATATAAACTTGAGTACAAGTATTTAATCAAATAATTTCAAGGGTATCGACTTACACAGAGCAGGTCATCAGATAGTCTGGATTAATTTTATCGTGTTCGTGTCCTATGTATCCTAGACTTCCACTAGTTGCTTCTTAATTTAAAATATAATCTCTAGTGGTCTGTGATGTGTGAATCTAGGGTTTAGAGTATTGGGATGTCGGCGATATTTCGGAATATCGAAATATTAGTTAACTCCCGGAATTCTTAAAAATTTCCACAGAGTTTCCTTTGTATTAGGGTATCGACTTACAAATTTTTTTAGGGTATCGACTTACACAGAGTTTCCTTTGTATTTCGGCTCCCGAATTTTTTTAACAATTTATAATTTCCACCCGGAGCAACCCTCCGTAGCATTCCCGGGCTCGCCGACCCCTTCGGTGGAGCAACTCTCAACACCGGAATACACGTAATTAATATAACTCCATAAAATAGTAATCCTAATTTTACTTTTGGAAAAACATACCTTAGTGCTAGCAATCTATGCTTCGCGTAGTATAAACTACAAAAGTTAAAACTTAGCAATAATGTTAGTGTTATGAATTACAACCAAATTCAATAAATAAAAATAATCGATTGAATACATATATATTTCATACAAGTTATTTCATTAACTTATTTGTAAAGTAGTGATTTTTCAATAATTCTAGGTTTATATTTGTCAAGGAACATAACATGCTACAAGACAAGACATCCAAGTCAAGCTACATAATACTCATGGTTACATAAGATCAAAGTCTAAATTAACATTTGCATTTAAAAGTCTACAACCCCTTAACCTAGCTAACCCTAACATAGTTTCTACTAAACAAGCTAAATTAAATTTCATACAGAATTGATCATATAACTAGTATAAAAAAAATAGACAAGACTAAGCTAGATTCAATCTATAATATTTGTCATGCTGGGTTTTTGTCAAATCTATGATACCTAAATTGAACCTATAGTACATAACATATGAACTTCTACATTTTTACTAGGGATGATACTCAGTGGACAATTTGAATAGCCCTTCCTAGAGTTACAACCAATTACTTGTGTCCATATATTCATATTGAGTCCTAAACATTGTCCAAGATTTTTATACCCTAGATATCTACCCTCTCCATACAAGTATATAATTAAGATATTAATTTCTGAAATGGGAAAATAACTACACAAGTAATAATAGGCAAATTTGGGAAAGATTAAGAAATCGGATGAGGACTTGCCTTGGATTCCGAATTCCTAGGGTTCTCCAAGTGTTGAGGTTTTGATTTCCCCCTTGTATTCCTAATCCAGGAAGTTGATAATAGTTATGATCTAATTTGAATTCTGGAAGAAGAATTTAGGAAAAAAATAGAATACCTAGGTTTTTTTTGGAAGAAGAAGAAGAAATGGATATTGTAGTGGTCGTGTCCGGCGAGGAGGCGGCGGTGACCGGCGAGGAGGGGGGCGCCGGCGTTGGCGTCGGCGGCGTGTGGCTCCGACAGCAGCGTCGGTAGCAGCAGCAGCAGAAGTAACAACAGTAACAGCAGCTGCAGTGGCAGCAGCGACAGTAGCAACGGCGGTAGCGGCGGCAGCGGCGGTGGCAGCGACGGCCTGCGGCGGTGGCAGCGGCAGTAACAGCAGAGATAGCAGCAGTAACAGTAATAGTAGTGGCAGTGGCTTGAGTTCTGAATAGTTTCTCTTGAGAAACTTAAGTAGAGGAGAGTTTAAGAGTGTTGGAAATGCAAGAGGAGAGGAGAGCTTGCCATCTCCTCCCTTGGAAATGAAGATGGAGGGAGGAGAAGCCAGGTTGCTCTTGACTCATCCCTTGCTGCTGGTTTCTTCTTCCTGCCTTTCCCATGGATTTGGGTTTTATGCACAAGACCCCTTCCAAAATTAGAAATTCATATATGACTAGTTCCCTTGCAATTTGATATTTGCACAAACCTAAGTTATTAAATACTAATATATATATATATATATATATATATATATATATATATATATATATATATATATATATATATATATTGGAGACTAAATGAAAAATAAGAATAAAATTAAATAAATAAATAGTAGTGATGACACTCTATCCTCCTTAAAACATTTCGTCCTCGAAATTTAAATCGAAGAGTAGCTAACCTTGGTTAGTAAATAGGTATGGAAATTGGTTTCGCATATTTTTTTCTTTTTCCCAAGTTGATTCCCCTGGAGAATCCTTGTTCCAAGCCACTCGAAATAATGGAATGATTCGATTCCGGAGTATTTTGTCTCTACGATCCAAAATTTTAACAGGTCGTTGTTCGACGTGTAGAGTTGGTCCTATAGTAATTTCTGAATGATCTAGTATATGGTTCAGATCTGGTACATATCTTCGGAGCTGAGATACGTGAAATACATTATGTACCCCTTCTAGTGTTGGGGGTAGTGCCAGTTTTTAAGATACTTTTCCAATTTTCTCTAGTATGTCAAATGGTCAAATATATCTTGGACTCAGCTTCCCTCTGGTCCCAAATCTAATTGTCCCTTTTGTTGGCGAGATCTTTAAGAATGCATGATCGCCAGGTTAAAATTCTAACATCCTTCAATATTTATCAGCCTACATCTTCTGTCTATCTTGGGCTGCTTACAAATAATTTCTTATTGCTTTAACCTTGTCAACAGTTTGTGTCACTAGTTCTGGGTCCAATAATTGCCTTTCTCTTACATCTGTCCAGCACATTGGTGATCTACATTTTTTTCCATATAATGCTTCAAAAGGCGCCATCTTAATGCTAGTATGATAACTGTTGTTATAAGAAATTTCCACCAAATGTAAGTGGTCGTCCCATGATCCTCCAAAATCTAATGTGCAGGCTCTCAACATGTCCTCTAGAGTTTGAATTATTCTTTCTGATTGACCATCTATTTGTGGATGGTATGCTGAACTAAATTTTAACTAAGTGCCGAGGGTTTCTTGCAGACTTTTCCAGAAATGTGAAGTAAATCTAGTGTCTCTGTCTGAAACTATACTTACCGGTACTCTATATTGACTGACAATCCGTTTCATATACAGGTCTGCTAATACTTCAGTTGGTTGTCCTACTCGGAATGGTATAAATCGAGCCGATTTAGTAAGTCTGTCTATGATGACCCAGATAGCATTGTTACCTCTTTGGGTCTTAGGTAGCCCGATCACGAAATCCATTGTGATATGTTCCCACTTCCATTCGGGTATTGGAAGAGGTTGAAGAAGACCTGCTGTCCTTTGATATTCTGCCTTTACTTGCTGGCAGACAAGACATTTGGACACAAACTTAGCAATTTCTCGCTTCATTCCATGCCACCAAAAATTTTGTTTTAGGTCCTTATACATCTTAGTACTTTTCGGATGAATAGAATATTGCGAGTTATGGGCTTCTGACATGATTTATGTTCTTAGATTTCTATTGGGTACACACAATCGATCTCCGAATCTTAACGATCCATCTGTATGCTTCCTTATTCCAGTCTGGAGTCCTTCCTCGGTTTGGTTTCATATTTTCTGGAGTTTAGAGTCTCCTTGTTGAGCCTCCTTAATTCTGTCTACTAGAGAAGACTGTATTTGTAAATTTTTCTATAATCCTTCTGATGTTGGATATATTACTTCAATTTCCATCTTACTTAGGTCTTTGAGAATTTCCTTCGGGGTATTCATGAAGAATGCCATTGGTTTCCTACTCAAGGCATCTGCTACTTTATTTGCTTTGCCTGTGTGGTATTCTAATTCCATATCAAAGTCTTTGAGTAATTCCAACCATCTTCTTTGTCTCATATTAATTTCTTTCTGAGTGAACACATATTTCAGACTTTTGTGATCTGTATATATCTTAATTCTCTCTCCGTATAAATAGTGTCGCCATAGTTTAAGTGCAAAAACTACAGCCGCTAGTTCTAGATCATGAGTTGGGTAATTCCTCTCATGTTGCTTCAGTTATCGAGAGGCATAAGCTATAACCTTTTTGTGCTGCATCAATACACAGCCTAGCCCCTTTCCTGATGCATCGCTGTATATCTCGTATCCTCCTGATCCCGACGGTAAGGCTAGTACTGGTGTTGAAATCAATCTTTCTTTCAATTCATCAAAAGCTGTTTGTCATTTCTCTGTCCAATTGAATTTCTTTTCCTTTCGGGTCAGCCGAGTTAATGGTTATGCAATTCTTGAGAAATTTTCCACGAATCTTCTATAGTATCAGGCTAATCCCAAGAAACTTTGAATTTCTACCACAGATTTTGGCGTTGGCCAGGATTTAACAGCTTCTACCTTCTTTGGATCTACTGAAATACCCTCTCCGATGATTATGTGGCCTAGAAATGATATTTGACTTAGCCAAAATTCACATTTACTGAATTTAGCGTACAATTGTTCCTGCCTTAGGGTTTATAATATCACCCTCAGATGTTCTTCGTGTTCTTCTTTATTCTTTGAATATATAAGGATGTCGTCAATGAATACGATCACGAACGTATCCAAATATTGGTAAAATATCCAATTTATTAGGTCTATAAATATAGCAGGAGCATTTGTTACCCAAAATGGCATGACCAAGAACTCGTAATGTCCATAATGAGTCCTAAAGGCAGTTTTCTGAATGTCTTCCCTCTTGACCTTTACTTGATGATATCCAGACCTTAAATTAATATTTGAAAATATCTTAGCTTCCCCTAATTGATCAAATAGTTCATCTATTCAGGGCAAAGGGTACTTATTCTTAATTGTTACTTCATTCAGGGCTCTATAATCAATCACCAATCGTAGGGTCCCGTCCTTCTTTTTCATAAAAAGTACTGGTGCACCCCACGGTCAAGCACTGGGTTGAATAAATCTTTTTGCCAATAATTCCTTTATTTGTTTATTTTGCTCAGCCAATTCTTCCTTATTCATCGGGTATATCTTCTTAGCTATAGGTGCTGCTCCAGGCACCAAATTGATGAAAAATTCTACTGCTCTATCCGGTGGCAATCCCGGTAACTCATCAGGAAATATATCCTTGAATTCCTTTACTATCCTTGGAAATTGTTTTTCTTCTAGTTCTTGAAATTTTCCTTGAATTGGTAGTTCAAATTTTTCTAATTCTTTAGCATCAAATTCTTTCTGATCTCGAACAAATTCATATAGCTCTCCATTGGTGAGCTGGAACTGGACCTTTCCTTGACCACAATCTATACTTGCCAATGTCTTGGTTAACTAATCCATTCTAAGCACTATATCGTAATTTTTTATTGGAAATACTAACAATCTTACTTGGAAAGCTGCACCACCTAACTTAACTGGACAAGCTTTGCAGATCCGACTAACTTCTACCGTACCATTACCCGTAAGAATATTTAATTTCTTAAGTAATCGTTGCGATTTAATTTCATGAAGAACTATAAATGCTGATGATATAAATGAATGGGTTGCCCCAGAATCAAATAACACTGATGCCGGACAAGCTGAAACTAGAATAGTACCTGTTACCACCTCTCCAGCCAGTTCTGTCTCATCAGTATTCATCATGAACGCCTGCCCTTGCTTTTTCTTTTTCCCAGTCTGAGGCTGGTTTGTTCTCTGAGCTTGCTGGAATTGGTACGTTTGAGGTACAAAGGGCAGTCTTTGTTGATTCCCTTAAGTCAGCATGGCTTGAGGCATTGGTGCTTGTATCAAAGGTCGGGGACCATTGCCTTGAAACATAGGCCTAATATTATTTCCTTGGAATGGAGGCCGTGATCCTTGGTGTTGGTTTTGTATCATTGGTCTGGGAGTCCGTTGTTGTGAACATTGGCCAGTCTGATGCCTATTCGATCCACACCTTAAACAAAGACCCAGGAATTTCTTGTAGTCAGCCTTCATGTGACCTGGTTTATGACAAAAGTGGCAAATAATTGGTCCTCCCAAGACACCAGTTTGGAAACGTTTGGACGATCCTTGCCATGAATGCTTCGAAGATGGATTTTCTATTTCCAAGGCCCTTTTCTGAGGTTGGGATTGAAGCGGTTGTTCTTCATTTAGCATCCTTTTCTGACTTCTAGCCGCTTCAGTTACCTCGGGATAGGTTTGGCATCGATAAGCAGCAACTCTACTTTTCAGCTGACTCCCTAGTCCTTCTAGGAACCTAGATACTTTGGTCTCCTCGTCAGCTATTAAATTTGGAGCAAAACGACTAAGTCTGGAGAACTCCGCAACATATTTATCTACTGTGAGTTTTTCTTGTTTTAAATGAGTAAACTGTCTTTCCAACTCAATTCTAGCTGATTTTGGGAAGAACATCCCTTCAAACTTTCTTTTGAATTCTTCCTAGGTTATTTTGTCTTCCGAATCCTCTGGATGTTCAGCACTCCACCAGTGCTCAACGATATCTTCTAATTGGATTCGGATTGTGGACACCATATCTTCAGGACTGATCTTTGCTGCTCTTAATAGCCCTTCTATAGTTCTAATCCACTGCCCGGCTTCGATTGGGCTCTCCGTTCCCTTAAACTTAGGAGGATTCAAGTTTCTAAAATCCTTTAGTGAACCATTCTTGGAGTTGGTAGATGTTTACAAATGTTCCAACATCGTGGCAGTTGTGGCCAAGGCCGTATCTGCATGCCGATTGTTGGATTCCAAAATTTGTTGGAATAACTTATACATATCTCCGATAGAGGGATCTGTCTAAGTTTGCGATGATGATGCGTGGGATTGATCGTGGTTAGACATTATCCTGAAAAATATCCAAATGTAATTTCTCAGGAATAATCCTGAGATAGAAGAATAAAAAAGATGTTGAAATGTCTTAAGAATTCATTGGAAAGTAGGACATATAGGTACATGAATAGCATATTTCATTCACTTAAAGTCAAAATATGATACAAATATGCTGCTAGAGTTACTTGCACATAGGCATACATACTTAAGACTAATTACATTCCCATATTTCCCTCCCTTTCCTAACTTTCGTACATATATATATACACCACAAAAGACACCTAATGGATAGAAGATCCTTATACATAGTTGAATCTTCTCTTAGATCATCATCTCCCGTATTCGGATTATAGTCGCCTCCGGGTGAGCATTCTGCCATTCTTCCAACGTCCCATTATAATCATTTTTATTGGGATCCGGATCCTCAGATGGTTGAGCCTTTATGAGTATATAGTAATTTGTCCTATTAAAAAACACTTCTCTTTCGTCACTGAGATCCGACACCACAGGGTACTTGATTTCATAATGTACTCCATAGGCTCTTATCATTTGCTTGCGCGCCAGTCGCCACTTTCTTTTTGCAAAACTGTAATAATTGTCTAGGCGGTGGCTAGAATTTCCTAGCCTAGCATGACGCATAAACCGAGGCATGTTCTACAATAAGTAACTTCAAGTTAGTATCGCCCTATAGGTATCCCAAATAAAATCATAAAGTATCTTTAGATAATGGGTAAAAATCCAGGTTTAGTTATATCCATTCCTAACCTATATCTCGTAACATGTATTTTTATAATACCTAGACTTGCACCTTATCCTAGGTTCTTTATCTTCAGGTCCTATCTAGGTTTCCTAAAAGCATGACCTGCATGGGCTACCACTAGAAGACGTGTCATGCCCCGCTTCCCAAAATACGGTGAGTCGGGTACGTAACTGCATCCCTAGGCTACGCCTCATACGAATACTGTCATATTCGTATCAGCGATTGTCGCCTGTAAGTCTTTTAGAATAAAATACAAGTCATGCTAAAGTAATTAGGCAATTATATCTAAACCATATCACTCTAATTTATGTACAATCAGATAAGTCTTTACAACAACTCCTTGTTAAGATACATAATCATAGTTGCAACTACTAGGTATTATACTTTCTGAAATCACTTGCTGGTTACTCCTCGCTCTCGTCTACGTTATAGAGGGGTAGCGTTTCCTCATTTCCTTCTTCAATCCCTAGTGAACAATACTAGGTCGTCAGAACGACAAGCAAGTCCTCGGCCAAGAACGGTAAACAATGAAAGATATGATATTAGAGTAAAGAGCAATAGTTAAAGGAAATAAGAGGATAAACATAATATGGTGTTCATGACTTGAATAACTCCTAATCTAATACTCCTATAATATTTAAATCATCACAAATCCTATGTCACTACCACAATACACAAACAATTTCCTAAATGATGATGCAATTTGGAGAACAAACCTTAAATAACCACTTCAACTAGTTTCCCGCCAACAAATCCCGTTATGAAGGATTTTTGATGTGACTTGAATGGCACGGTGCTTAGAATCCGGCCCTGCCCTCATGGCTTAATCTTGAATTCACCTATTCGAGTATTATAATTCGAGATAGGTGTGTTTTTAATCGGTGACTTGAATAGAAGGGCACGGGGTTATAAATCCGGCCTAGCCCCTCTTGGGCCAATCTTGAATCCACCCATTCGATGGTTTTTCCTTTTGGATCGAAGAAGATGCACTTATAATTAGGGTGACTTGAAAAAAGGATGGCACGGGGTTATGATCCGGCCCAGCCCCTTATGGGCCATATAAAGTGAGCTAAGCCTCACCCGCTCACTTCGCAAGGCCTTGCGAGAGAGCCTAAATCGCTGAATTCAGCCAGAGTTTAAAATTATGTGGCAGAATTTCGTAGGTGGTCATTTATGTTGTTCTCCCCCGCCCAATGCTTTTAGCCTAAAACTACAATCATTCCTTATTCTATTTTCTTATTGGTCGAGTCTCTGCTCTGGTATTATTTTAACCATTGTTCAAAATGGGATGCATGTCCAGGATGATGCAAGATATATATAAACTTGATTACAAGTATTTAATCACACAATTTCAAGGGTATCAACTTACACAGAGCAGGTCATCAGATAGTCTAGATTAATTTTCTCGTGTCCGTGTCCTATGTATCCTAGACTTCCACTAGTTGCTTCTTAATTTAAAATATAATCTCTAGTGGTCTGTGATGTGTGAATCTAGGGTTTAGAGTATTGGGATGTCGGCGATATTTCGGAATATCGAAATATTAGTTAACTCCCGAAATTTTTAAAAATTTCGGCAGAGTTTCCTTTGTATTTCGGCTCCCGAAATTTTTTAACAATTTATAATTTCCACCCGGAGCAACCCTCCGTAGCATTTTCGGGCTCGCCGACCCCTTCGGTGGAGCAACTCTCAACACCGGAATACACGTAATTAATATAACTCCATAAAATAGTAATCCTAATTTTACTTTTGGAAAAATATACCTTAGTGCTAGCAATCTATGCTTCGCGTAGTATAAACTACAAAAGTTCAAACTTAGCAATAATGTTAGTGTTATGAATTACAACCAAATTCAATAAATAAAAATAATCGATTGAATACATATATATTTCATACAAGTTATTTCATTAACTTATTTGTAAAGTAGTGATTTTTCAATAATTCTAGGTTTATATTTGTCAAGGAACATAACATGCTACAAGACAAGACATCCAAGTCAAGCTACATAATACTCATGGTTACATAAGATCAAAGTCTAAATTAACATTTGCATTTAAAAGTCTACAACCCCTTAACCTAGCTAACCCTAACATAGTTTCTACTAAACAAGCTAAATTAAATTTCATACAGAATTGATCATATAACTAGTATAAAAAAATAGACAAGACTAAGCTAGATTCAATCTATAATATTTGTCATGCTAGATTTTTGTCAAATCTATAATACCTAAATTGAACCTATAGTACATAACATATGAACTTCTACATTTTTACTAGGGATGATACTCAGTGGACAATTTGAATAGTCCTTCCTAGAGTTACAACCAATTACTTGTGTCCATATATTCATATTGAGTCCTAAACATTAGTCCAAGATTTTTATACCCTAGATATCTACCCTCTCCATACAAGTATATAATTAAGATATTAATTTCTGAAATGGGAAAATAACTACACAAGTAATAATAGGCAAATTTGGGAAAGATTAAGAAATCGGATGAGGACTTGCCTTGGATTCCGAATTCCTAGGGTTCTCCAAGTGTTGAGGTTTTGATTTCCCCCCTTGTATTCCTAATCCAGGAAGTTGATAATAGTTATGACCTAATTTGAATTCTGGAAGGAGAATTTGGGAAAAAAATAGAATACCTAGGTTTTTCATGGAAGAAGAAGAAGAAGAAATGGATATTGTAGTGGTCGTGTCCGGCGAGGAGGCGGCGGTGTACGGCGAGGAGGGGGGCGCCGGCGTTGGTGCCGTTGGCGTGTGGCTCCGACAGCAGCGCCGGCAGCAGCAGCAGCAGCAGTAACAGCAGCCGCAGTGGCATCAGCGGCAGTAGCGACGGCGGTAGCGGCGACAGCGGCGGCCTGCGGCGGTGGCAGCGACAGTAACAGCAGAGATAGCAGCAGTAACAATAATAGTAGTGGCAGTGGCTTGAGTTCTGAATAGTTTCTCTTGAGAAACTTAAGTAGAGGAGAGTTTAAGAGTGTTGGAAATGCAAGAGGAGAGGAGAGCTTGCCATCTCCTCCCTTGGAAATGAAGATGGAGGGAGGAGAAGCCAGGTTGCTCTTGACTCATCCCTTGCTGCTGGTTTCTTCTTCCTGCCTTTCCCATGGATTTGGGTTTTATGCATAAGACCCCTCCCAAAATTACAAATTCATATATGACTAGTTCCCTTGCAATTTGATATTTGCACAAACCTAAGTTATTAAATACTAATATATATATATATATATATATATATATATATATATATATATATATATATATATATATATATATATATATATATATTGGAGACTAAATGAAAAATAAGAATAAAATTAAATAAATAAATAGTAGTTATGACAACCCAGAACAAAGGATTTATAATTATATTATAGATCTTATTGAGAATGTTAGGATCGATATTATAAAAATAAAACAAAAGTTAGACAGTGGTAAGCACCCTCACGTTAGTAGTCAAACTCCTATGAATTATTGGCCTTATAATAATAAGGTTAATATGCTAAGGTACTCTTCGAAAGAGGAAAATAAGATAAACATAGATGAAATTAAGGAACAACATTATCGTACATTTCTTAAACTTCAGGCTCAGGAATTATTGGGAGAAGTTGACGAACAAGTTGTCTATGATTTTTACGATACTCACTCCTCGGCTATTGATTATTTTAGGTGGAAGTACTCTGAAGAGTCTGACGATTACTCAGATGACTCAAATAGTGAAATTAGTAACTTTAATATTTTTAACAATGAAGAAGGAGTAGGTAGCAGTGGAGTAGGTAGCAGTGGTGGTGAAATAGTTAGTTTAGAAGGAATACCCAGAACCAACATAAACGCTATTGGTCCACCAGTAGAAAGTTTGATGCCAACCAAACCCCTCCCTTACAACATTCGATATCCTGCTTATCGCCCAGAGTCCAAACTCTATAAAAATAAATTTTTTAATACCATTGATAATCTTATTTTTAATCTTGATAATATTCCACATAAACAAATATCTGACTACATAGGTGAATGTGGTCAACAGATGGGAGGAATGATGTATCATTTACCAACAAATATGTCTACGGTCCATTTTATTCATTATGCTACCAGTTTCTGGAAGGGAAGTGCTAGGGCGTGGCTTCGTGGGTTAGAACTCAACGAGGAAAAGATTAAAAAAATTAGAAACATGGAAAATGGACAAAAAAAACTTTAGGAGAGATAATGGATCTAGTCCAAGCTGATTATACAGGAAACGAAGGTATCGTAGAAAAGGATTATGAAATATTATTACATAAAATAATTTTATGTGATATCTGTTTACTGGAAGAGTTTGCTGCTAAATATATAGGATTTATCTTCTATTTAAAAGATAATAACCAAAAAGAATTTTAGATAAAAGGTTTTTTTACCAAGATTCCCTATCCTTGGAACAGTATTATAAACGATACTTATGACAAAATTAGAAATATGGTCCATACTACTGGAATGCTAAAAAGAGCTTGTATGGAAACTATGGAACAAGTTTGCGAACAAGCCAGGGCGCAAAAATAAATGAATAAAACCATCAAGAAATCTAGACTAGGATACTCGTGTTGCTCTAAATATAATGAAGACATTAACCTTAATTTTGGATGTCCACCCGAATACGGAAATATCAGGAAAAAGAAAAACAATTTTAAGAAAAAGGATTTCGTAAAAATAAGTATAAAATTACTAGAAAGAAATGGAAACCCAGTTTCAAAAAGCAGCCTCAGAAATTTGAAAATCTCCTTCTTCATTGTTAAAAATATTAAAGTTACTAATTTTACTATTTGAGTCATCTGAGTAATCGTCAGACTCTTCAGAGTACTTCCACCTAAAATAATCAATAGCCGAGGAGTGAGTATCGTAAAAATCATAGACAACTTGTTCGTCAACTTCTCCCAATAATTCCTGAGCCTGAAGTTTAAGGAATGTACGATAATGTTGTTCCTTAATTTCATCTATGTTTATCTTATTTTCCTCTTTCGAAGAGTACCTTAGCATATTAACCTTATTATTATAAGGCCAACAATTCATAGGAGTTTGACTACTAACGTGAGGGTGCTTACCACTGTCTAACTTTTGTTTTATTTTTATAATATCGATCCTAACATTCTCAATAAGATCTATAATATAATTATAAATCCCTTGTTCTGGGTGTTCTTTGGTAGGCAAGTGAACTATATGCTCATAATTATCTTGAAGCTCAAAGTGACAATGATGTGCGTATTTTTGCATAAATATTACTGGCGTGAATGCCTCTAACAAATCATCTGAAAAATATATCCAGTCAGGATTGGAGCGAAGTACAACCCAAATAAAAGTTTTAATAATTGACATAAACTATGAAACAACAATAGCAATACAAATAAATGATGGAAGTAACTGAACTAGCATATATCACGAGAAGAAGCATCATGGTAAATAATGGAAAGAACTGAAAACAATATGGTGAGAAACATAAATGTAATGAACTGGAATAAAAGAAATAATATAACAAATGTGCCTTAAAATATTAGCAAGATAAATCGTCTTGGAACTAGCACGGGCTATATATAAAATGTGAGCTAGCGTGATCACACGTGAGTTACATGATCTGCTAACTATCACGGGCTACACTAAATCACGGGCCATAAGGTATGATCACATATCCACTAATACTTTTTCAATCCCCCGACTACTACACAGATCTAAATCACGACACGTTATAACACGTATACCATACTGCACGGTCTATAATATCATGCACTATGATCACGGTCTATATAATCACTAAGATATCACGGTAATCACTGAGTAATCATGAAGCACGAAACAACGATCACTGAGTAATCACAATAATAAAATCACTGAGTAATCACGAAGCACGACACGACGGAGGCGGTGGCTATATGGCCGAAAAATAGGGTTTGTGCACTTTTTTCCTAGGTTCTCTCATCCACTCTTCCAACAGATCTAATTTTTTTTTTATCTAGGTCTAAAATCGTAGCTTCGAGAGATCGGAAGCACTCCTCCATGATCCGATGACGAGGTTCCTCTAGTGACTAGTGGCCGGAGCCACGGTTGCTCGAGCCTCGCTTTTAGCTGCTCTCGATCATGAGATCGAAAGGCTCTGATACCAATTGATACATTTCCATCTTGCCCGTCCTAGTAATGATGGAGATCGAACTGTGTTTGATAAGAAATTTGGTAAAGAACTCAAGAAGAAGAAGCAGCTCTGGAATTGGAAATCTAGGGTTTTTTTATTGAAATTTGGGAAGAAGGTGATTAAAATGTACTCTGTAATTTTAAGACAAAGAATGAAAAGAACTAAGTTCGGTATTATTTCATTGATACATTGCAATTACTAATTAACTCCTATAGTCCCCATTGCTGACGTGTTCCTCCTTGATGAGCTGGCTAACAAACTAGCTTACCGAGAAAGCTAAGAACTAATTGCCAATACTAACTGATACTAAAGAATGAACATGGCTGTGCTCTGATACTCGTGGTTGATACTTCCTCTACTGATTGATACTTGCTTCTCTACCATTCCTGCTTCACTCTTCAGTAGACACTATCATGCATTGATCCCTGTCACTGTAGGTTCACTAAAAAAAAATATATTTTTAGCAACATATTTTAGCGAGATACGGTCTTTTATGTCACCAAAAGCTAATTTTTTTTTTTTTTTTTTTTTTTTGTGGTTTTTCTATACTATTTAAAAAAAAAAAAAAAAATCCGTTTCTTGTTATTTTCTCCCTTTTTTATTTTTTCAAATGTTTTTGTTTGTTTTTTGGTTTCTTCAATTTTTCTTTTTTTTCTTTTCCTGTTTTGTTAATCTTTTTTATTTTATTTTATCTTTTTTTTTATTTTCTTAAGAATGATTCCGTTTTTCTCATTTTTTAAAGAGTTTTTGTTGTTGTTTTTGTTTTCTCCCACTTTTATCCTTTTTTTTATTTTATTCATTTTTTAAAAATTAATTTTTTTGTTTTTTAACCTTTTTTTGGTTTTTTTTTCATTTTTAAAAGATATTTACATAGCGTCTTGCATGCATTTGTTGATTCACTCCCCAGACAACGAGAATTGTGATTCTATTGTATGGCCGCACAGTATCAATTTCTAATTTTTCAGCAAAATTTATAACATCTGGTAATGTTTTGTACCGGGTCTTCTTGCTTTTCCTCACTAACGTTCACCTTACTGTCGCTCGCCTATTAGAGTCATTAGCATTGTCGCTCCTTTCTCAATGATAGTCTTTCTTGTATGATTTTTTTACAATGATTTTTTTTTTTTCATTTTTTTAAAGATTTTTTTTTTGATTTCCTAATAAATTAGTTTTTAAATCCTTTTTCACTTTTTTCCGAAAATATTTATATAGTCACCAAACATGGGAATATAATATTTCAGAAAATTTAATTACTGAAAATTTGATTCCTGGGAATATAGAATTCCCGGCTATTAAGTATTCTACGTACCAAACGCCCCCTTATAGACATATCTACTAATATAATGTGGCTTTGAAACGACTCAAAATTGAGTAGTCTAAGCTGTTTGTAAATGCTTCATTAATTATTTTTAAAAATAATAATTATTTAACTACATAATATAACTTATTTATAACTAAATAACTCTAAATCAAGTGGTTAAGGTGGGACGTATTTTTCTTTGTTGTTTAAGTTTAACTCTTAGGAACAACAGTATTTATAATAAATTTATATATATTTTTTGGATTATTTATACTAACTACCCTTAAGTTTCGAACTTATTATACATGATACCCCTACTTTTAAACTAATTAAACTGACCATCCCTCCCTTTGAAAAAAAAAAAAAAAAAAGGAGTATTTAGTGTTATAACTTTTTATTTTTATCTTAAAGTATGAGTACCCCGTATAATAAACATAAAACATAGGGGTAGTCAATGTAATTAGTTTAAAAAAAATAGGAATACCCTGTATAATAAGTTCAAAAGTTAGAAATAATTAGTATAAATAACCTTATTATTTTAACAATTTTTTTTTTACACTCATGTAATGCAACGTTACTAGTTTTCATAATTTGATTGTACTAAGCCAAAAGTTTAAACTTACAGATATTTTTTTAATTTAACCTAAGAAATACCTAATTCATTCCCATAATTTGATTGTACTAAGCAAAAAGTTCAAACTAACACATATTTTCGAGCCAATGGGCATATTTAAAATCTATATACACGACAGAAACGAGAGTTGCAACAACTATGCTGCAACCAAACGACAAACATACTTATTAAGTAACATAACAATGTTATCCAACTTTATTATCTTCATATACTAACATATCTCTCTCTCTCTTTAAAAAGCATAAGTATGAACAAACTTTATTAAGCGTCCCGACGAGTGAGAATATTTTTTAAAGGCTAAATTTTAACTTAAATTTTTTTAACTAATGTCAACTTTATACCATGAACTTTAATATTAGACAACTTAGTATTTCAACTATAATTGTAAAATACTAAATGATAAAAATATTACATTCTCTTCAACGGTAGCGGTGGCAACAATGGGGTAGTCAGAGCGAGAGCGACAACAACAGTGCACAGCGGGACAACGACGACAACGACAACAGCACTGGAGAGCGGCTGAGTCAGTAGCGAAGAGCGGGACAGCGCCAGCAACGAGGAGTGGATAAGCGACGACGACGGCAGTGGCAACGGAGGAGGAGAGAGAGGAGGGATAATTTCGTCAAATTTTTGTATTTAATTTTGTTAAAATAGAAAAAAAAATCATTACTAACGGAGGGTATCAACTTAAAAGATATACAATCGTTGATGTTAGTAATTGGTATAATATTAAATTTTAGGATAATAAGGCCATCTCCAATGGGAGTTTATATCTCCTCTATTTCTATGATAGAAATACTTTGTAGGAAAAAAAAAAAAATCTCACAACCATGATTTCTATTCCAATTTCTATAATATATGACGGCGATGTAGGATGGAGAATTTCTATGAGAATTTCTACATGTAGAAACTCTTATATATTTTTTTTTCTCTCATAACAATAAATATTCGGTCCTAAATCATTAAATTGATCATTTTATTTTGTGTCGCGTATGATAGAAATAGAGAACCATTGGAGAATATTATTTTTTGTGTACAATTTTTATGTAGAAACTCTACTAATTAGGATATAAAATTTCTTAAAGTACAAATGACACGTAGGATATAAACTCAAATTTAGGTTTTCCATTGGAGATGGCCTAAGTTGAAAAACTTGAGGGAATCATGTTAAAATTAAGCTCAAAGACATGTAAATATAATATATATTTTAATTAGTGGAGTGTGGATAGTAAACTAAGCATGTAATTGGCCCTAAAGTCAAATGAAGAGCCGAAGGCAATGGCTTGATGTCCATTTCAAGGGTTAGCTGTTGGATTAGTTAAATTGATCCAACTCTTCTGCATACGTTTGTTTGACAAAGAATAAGATTAAATTGCAAACAATTTGTCCCAACCAATAAATTCCAAAGGGTTGGTGGAGTCCTCATCAAAGTAGGAACGAAGCCCATGTTTCGTTTGACCCATCCAAAAGAAAACAAAAGGGGAAAAAAAAAAACTATTAATATATATTCTGCCACATGAGACCAACTGCTCCTTGCCAAGAAGAGCTGAAAGAGGAAAATGTCCCAAATCAAAGACTACAAGCCCATGGGCTTGTCTCTATAAACTGACCTATTCTTCTTCTTCTTCTCCTAACATTGTATTTATGCCTGGACAATACAAATATATTAGTAGTGAAAGAGAATAACTTGACTGCAACCAGACAAAGATTGTGAGGAGGAACCTTTCTTGGCATTGAAAACTCCATTTGTATTGTGCTTAATGTCTTATATTTTCAGTATATGTCGAACCGCTACGTATAGTAGTTCTTAATAGAGAGGAACGAAAGAAACTCGTATAGCCGACCATGACACTTTGGAAGAAGGCCATTTGTTGTAGATGTTGATTTTGTAGGCGAGCTTACAAAAGTTTGTGTAATACATACAAGGATCTAGCTAAGGATTGACCACTAACTACCATATTATTGAGTCATTGTACAAGGATGTGTAGACAAAATCTAGGGTTTAATGTAAGAGGGGATGAAGGTGTGAGAATTGCTGATTAGATTCTCTTTCTAGTTTTAAAGAAGATTTAGAAGACTAGGAGTGCTATTTGTCCCTGTACTGACATACATGGCCTAGTCTTGCCTTGCTGGCTAAATTTCTTCTTCTCCGATGCTACAAGACTAATCCTTGCATGGCATTCGATAACAATGGCGGAACCAGAAATTCAAACTATGTGGAATGATCCAGATAGTTTTAGTATAAGCTTAATTTGAGACCAATGCAGCATGTCTGAAGTTTTGTAACTCTTGAGTTTATTTGGTTCAGAAGAAAGATTGTTGATTCAGGCTGTGTTGATATATTCTTGATCATGGCACCAACTAACTGATTATTGACCAACAGTTGCAAAAGTCAGCATGCAAAGAGAGAATCACATATGATGAACACAAATATAGCTTCTTTGGTACTTGAATCACCAGCACACAATAACATTATCAGGAAACTTTAGGGTCATATTAATAGGATATAGAGGGAGAAAAAAATATAAGGTACATGTTCTTTAGTACTAGAAACGAAACGAAACCCCAGCATTACATATATAGATTCTTTAGTCCTAGAATCCCCAGTATTACATATATTCCCCAGCATTACATATATAGATTCTTTAGTCCTAGAATCCCCAGTATTACATATATAGCTTCACAACGAGATCCGAAACAGCAACGTTTACCATGTTCCTGTGATTCCAAACCTTGCCAGGCTATATTACTTGAAATAAGTCAGTAGTAGAAGGAAGGAGTACAACAATCTTCCATAAAACCAAGTTACCTATGGTCCACACACCTTAACTGGATGCAAACAGTTGCATCAGATTAGACTTGAAGACCGGATGTCAGCATACAAAAGAAGAAGTGTTAGTTTCTTCTTCCACAAAGCCCATGTCACCTACAATTCATGGGCTCCTCAAGGACATTAAAAACACCCCCCTCCGAGAGTCATCGAGAACCCCAGTCAGCAGGAAGTAGCAGCAATAGCTCCCCAGTCAGCAGGAAGTAGCAGCAATAGCTCGGTCGTGGTCGTACGAACTTGAACCAATACTGAGCAAAATGTCAGGCTTTCGATATATATATATATATATATATATATATATATATATATATATATATATAATGTTAATAGAGTCTGAACTGTAACAACTGCTAGCAATTGGAAGTCACGAAGCTTTTGATCTCCTCCATGACTTCGTAAAAGTGTTCAGTGTTGGGCAAGAAGTAAAACCCAACTGTCGCCTTCTCCCGATAAACGAGCTTCACATCCTGTCCGGCCTTCTTTAGCCCTTCAGCGTAAGCCACCTGCCAATCCGATAGCAAGTCCAAGCCTGCCACCACGACAAGACTCTTTGGAAATTCCAGCCCTTCGAGCTTAACACCGTTCGCTCCAAACGGGCTACAAGCTGCATGGTCCCTGTCGGCCCCTTCGGGTAGGAACGCCTTCCAGTACCAATCCCGGTCCTGAATCGTCACAAAGTACTTGCCATCAAACTTCCTTTCCGATTCCGTCCTCTCGTTCCCACCAAACATCGGGTTGAGAAGAATGTTCCCCGATATTTTGATCCCTTCGCCAACCGCTCTCAATGCAACATTGTGCGCGATGTTTCCGCCAGAACTGTCTCCGACGAGGAATATGCGTGGCGTAGAATCCTTGCTGCATCGGAGCCACGACTCATTGGAGGCCCATTTCAGAGCAGCCCATCCGTCTTCGTAAGCGGACGGGTACCGGTGCTCAGGGGACCGGCGGTAGTTGACAGATATCACGACCGAAGGGCCGAAGAGGTCAACGAGGCGGCGGCAGAGGGAGTCGTAGATGGCGCTGTTGGAGGAGGAGTGGGCAAAGCTGCCGCCGTGGAAGAAGATGATCACGGGGAATGGGGACGACGAGGAAGGGGGGAGGCGGAGGTCGGCAAATGACGGGGATTCAGGGGAGGGCCGGTAGATGCGAGCGAGGAGGTTGGTGGGGCGGTCGAGGAGGATGTCATACGAGAGGACCCCATTGACGGGGGAGGCGTTGGCAGGGACCTTGCGGTCGAGGAACTCCGCGAGGTGGCGGTCAAAGGTACCGTCGGGGCGACGGAGCATGTTGTAGGCCACCTTGAAGTTGGAGATCAAGACCCATGTATTGAGGGGAACAACCATCTATCCTACCACAACAAAGACATCAGGGTTTTATCATATGCTAACATTTAGAGCAGAAATAACTGGAATTTATGCCTACTTGTGATTGGTTTCAATAAAGTTTCAATAAAGATTGCAACTTTTTACAATTTTCATCAAATGACAACAAAATTTATATTTGTAACCCCAAAAGTGTTAATTAGAGGATCTATGGATATACGTGAGGATCTCTAAAAAGAATGCAACTTTTTACAATTTTTTTTTTCATCGAATGCCAATCAAATTTTTATTTGGTTTTTTCTTCTGTACTATTGGAAAATAATTAATAGGGAAAATGACCCGAATAATAATATTAATTAGGGTTTGTTGCCATTTCTTCCATTCCTTTCCTCTTTAAAACCAAACTACTAGTAAAGATTGGAGTAAATAAAACCCTAAATTACATGGGGTCAGATTCAAATCCACCCAATACTTCCCAAACCCACAAAAGAACAAAAATCACAAAATCCCATAATACCTAGCACAACCAAAATTAACAAATTTAACTCAAGTTTCTCCAAAACAAAAAAGTACCAAGTAAAAAAAATGTACCTTTGATTCGTTAAGGTTAACCTCGTTGCTTCCGGCCATGGCGGGAAGAGGAAAAAAAAAAACCTTCTCTTTTGTGGAGGAGGAGGTGAAGAAATAGGAAGAAAAAAAAAAGCAAACAAAATCAAGAAAGCTCTCTCCTTTCTTCGTCAGAAACGAAAATCCACCTCCAAAATCATCACCATAGCCCTTTATCCCCCACAAACCCACTCAAAATCGAAGCTTTCTTCCCACAAACCCACTCAAAGAAATAAGCTTTCTTCACAAAAACCCACTAAAAACTCTGAAGAAGTGTTATATATATATATATAGAGAGAGAGAGAGAGAGAGAGAGAGAGGAGAGCACGCAATTTAGAGAGGAGATAGCAGTGGTAAAAGAGAAGGAAACGGAGAGAGACGACAAAATGGGGCGGCTCCAAATAAATAAATAAAAATAAGACGCACACTTTTGGGTTGGGGCCCTCCAGTAAAATCCAGCTGCATATTTATAGCAATATTCATGAAATGAAAATTACTTTGTGCGCGAAAATGTGGTTGAGGTCCCTCTTGAGAATCTTGTCCACTTTCGACCCTTCTGATTGAACAATCAATTCGACTATGGAAACTCTAATAAGAACTTTGTAATACGGATGAGACACGTAAATTTTATTAACATTAAAAGTCATAAGTAATTTTTAGCTTTAGTCTGTTAAAAAAAAAAATTAAGAGATCAGATAAATATAATTTAACGACTTCTCATGACGAATTTAAAAAATTAAGCATGAGTTTTTCTAAATTTTTTGATTGAGACCAACCTCCTCAAAAGCAACTTCCATAGTCATCCAAAAGTATTGGAATCATCTCATCATTAACGAATTGCCAAAATTACAAATAATATTTTGGGTATTTCTAATAGGCTAGTACATATCTTTTGTTTCTATTTTATTTATTTATTTATTTAAGAAATTGTAGAAACAATTAAAATTATTAAAGGCAAATGCTAATGACACTTCATTTTATATTAGGGACTATCACCAATTTGTAAAAATATGCTCATTTTTTTTACATCCATAATACCCTTTGAAAAATGTTACGGGATATCACAACTTTGAGTATATAGAAATATATTCTCTCTACCCACTTGTCTTCTTTCTCCTTTTCTAAATCTCTAAACTAAAATAAAAATAAAAATGGTTGATCCTAAATCTCTAAATCCTAACATTTTCTAAACCCTTTCCTTCCAATGATATACGACTATTTCCACAAATCTTCGACGAATCTATGATAATCTATTCTCCAAAAATCTTCGACTAAGCTTCTCAGGCTTGTGGTACTTCTCATAAAAATATGACTCCCAACTATATAGATGAGATAATGGAGAACCAACTTGATGAAGTAATCAGATCGTCAGATATATTACCTCACAATTTTGAAGTTCTTGAATAATCTAAAGTTTTTTTTTTTCCTCTCTTTTCCTTCTTTCTATTTTCCCATATAATGTCAGAAATCGAAAATGGATATATCGGGATTGCAAAAATTTGACGGTCCTAAAAATAGTCATGATTGCCAAAATTTTGACATTTTTGTTAGTCCTAAGAAAGAGAACTCTTGTATGAGAACTGTCAAATTTTGACATTCGTATCATGATTTATTATATTTAGGTTTGGGTTAGATTTATGGTCTAACATATCTGTTTCTATTTTCAATATACAAAATATTTTGTCACTAGATATGGTCGTCTCTACTCGAATTAGCATCGAATTAGGCTATTTATTTGAGATGAACGTTGCACTTGACTCCCATGACAAAGTGTGGTGCCAGGAATTTTGAAAACAACACAATATAGTAATAGATGTTTCAAGATTGGTTAATATTTGGTGGGGGCGCAAATCTTTAAAACTTTGATGTGAGATATATGGCATTGACATGGATCATCATAGAAAATATAGGCCCCAAAAAGAAAAAAAAGAAGAGAAGCCTTGGGATGAAGAAATGTAGATGCCCATTCAAGATGCAGTTACATACATCGTCGATGACAAGAGGAAAGTCTTATTAAGAATGGAACGCATAATCATCATATCACTATATGATCTGTGTTTTAAGTTAGTTAATTTATCATACTAATTTATATGGAACCTATATCGTGAACATATGACCATCCATCCTAAATGTCGTACCAAAGTACGGGTATGTTAGGTTGAATCTGGATTTGTTCCCGAGAGTTCCAACCTAGATTCTTCCTGAACACAGATGCAATAATCAATCTACAAATCCTACTCCTAATACATGCTACGACTAATGACGAACTACAAAATTATCTGCGCACACACACACACACACACACACACACACACACACACATATATATATATATATATATATATATATATATATATATATATATATATATAAACGAACGACTTGAAACCCTATTTTAAAAGATGTTTCCAAAATAATGTAATATGACTCCGTTCTTCTGCTGCATGAAACGAACCTAGGTAAAACTAGAAAGATCACTAGTAATGTAATGTAATGTAATGTTTTACAACATGATTACTTAGTGTTGGTTTTAGTGAATGCTTGCTTCTGTTCAGTTGTTTTATCTCACCAGTACTTATAAAAGTGCTGACCCACCAACAGAATATCTGTCACGCCCCGGCCCCCCGAGGGGCCGCTCGACCGGACCACCGCCTCGCCCCCGTAGTCGGATGACCCGGACGCGAATCACCGTGCCTCGACGCACCGGACGCGCATCACCGCGCCTCGACGCCTGTTCCGTAGGTGCGAGGAAGGGATGGACCGTTTGAATACCGGGACGTGATACCGTGCGAGCCTGGGGTTGTTACATCATATCCAGCTCAGAAGACCATTATGTCATGCCCCGGACCATATATATATATATATATATATATATATATATATATATAATCTCATATGT
The DNA here is from genome assembly GCA_036927795.1 of Iris macrosiphon. Classification (NCBI taxonomy): domain Eukaryota; kingdom Viridiplantae; phylum Streptophyta; class Magnoliopsida; order Asparagales; family Iridaceae; genus Iris; species Iris macrosiphon. The sequence continues at coordinate 46,980,210 of JAYESA010000005.1, read as the reverse complement.
TTTATGTTTATAACACGTACCTTTCTTATTTTGAAAATAATTACACAGTCCTCCCTATGTTTTATATTTTTATGTAAATGGTTATTACGCTAATCGACCTATTTTGGAAATAAAATATAAAGCATAGGGGATGTTCATGTAATTATTTTTAAAATAAGAGAGATCCTTGTAATAAACATAAAACATAGAGTTAGTGAAAATAAAATATAGAGCTAAATTTTTTTTTATGGTGAACATCCGGTTCATAGGTATCCCTAGAGTTTGTAATAGACTTATGGGGATAATACTCAATGAGGACCCCGGGTCGGTATGTATCATGTTGACTTTGATGCCCCGATGTACCCTGTGTAATATAGAGGCTGATCATGACGATTATTTTTTATAACATGTCATTCTTGGAGAAGGTGATGCTGGGAACTTGCTGAACCACGCTATGGCAATATAGGCAACTATGATCTTTCTAAGAAGAAGGCTCGATCCTTGAAATATATGAGTTTGCATCCAGAAATGCTTCCCGAAGAATATCTCGGGTGTCCTTAGAAAGATGGAGTAGCTCGTATACCAATAGTCGAGCTGGAATGCTGTTATACCCCGCTCCCGAATAATTTGGTACGGGTTGGGCATGCAGTCCAGCCTACGTTGACAGCGGTAGTCAGCTGTCTAAACCTCAATTTTATCCAAGTACAATATTCAATTATTCATCACAGCTTTCTAGACATGTTTTCTCTATTATGAAAAATTACTACAATCACTATTTGTCACATCCCAGTCCCAAAATACGTAGGACTAGGACACGTGAGCATGCCAGCCGTATGAATATGGCACTCCAATATATGAAAACCATAACACACATACGCTGTATATGAATAACAAAATCCATAAATGGTATAAATCCAACACAAGTCATATGGTATAATCTAGATCTCATCCATAAAATTAATATAATTAAATGACCAGTAGCTATGAAACTAGATCTCTATGAAAAGTATCTAAAGGTGACAGTCGGATGGAAACAAATCCACTGCCGAACTAAAAGAAAGAATAACGAGATAAATACAATATAAGTACAACAATTACCAACTACTGAGACTCGAAGAGAGGACCTGCGCGAAGTATAGGTAACCAGTCCAGAATCGTGCTCCTGTAAATACTCATGAACAATACACCTGAAAAGGGACCAGGTCCTCAGAGGGACATAACAAGATACATAAAAGCATGCCATAAAGTAAATACTGAATAAATAACTCCGGGGTGACCTAACCATCTAAGTAAAATACAATTTGAGGACAACTGTGAGTATATGGGAAGGTATAGGCTAGACATATACTGACGTAATTCACCAGTCGTGACAACCGGCTAGTATATGCCACACATGCCCCCTATAATACGGGCGCAGGAATACAGTAACGTCCAACGCTCTACAGAACGTGGTATCAGTAATATATATATACGTCCGTATCACTTCGTCGAGTGCGGTACCAGTGTAAAGGAGTGGGGTGTCCCATATGCCTACTAGTCGTCCTCCCCGCCCAATGATCTAAGCATGTAGTATCTACAACACGCGTCAGTTACTACGCCTCGGCGTCGTAACCCTGGCTCATAGTCTATCACTAGAACAGTAGCCCAACCTTACAACCAAACAAGGACAAGGATTGGGCCATCGTACCACGACAGTCTATGCTCCACCTACTAATAACTACTAAATTCTCTAACCTGCATCACTATTAGCAGTTATTCCCTATCCGTCGCACGCCTACACGTACAGATGGCCAACCATATACGCAAGACCGTGCCCTACATGAGACTCACAACACGTGTACGAAATGTGTCAAGGCCTGGGAGTCATACCAATAATTCCATAACTTTAGGTGGGTCTACTAGACTTTAGGTCAGACACCAGTCCCAACGTCAACGCATTCGTTGACTGCACCCGAGTCTCTCTCGGACGCGCACAATTAAATAATAAATATGCAGCTAATAATACATAATTTAAACAATACAACAAAGGCAAGGTATACTTGCCTGGAAAGCGGTTGTGTAGTCTCGATAACCAGCTCCGGAAGTCGTGCAGCTAAATCCAACAGATCTTCAGGGTCAGCGTGTACAGGTACTGGAAGCAGAGTAACTACTGGGGTTTGTCTGGCGAGGATGACGGGTTTGAGATTGCTAAGGGTGATGGTTAGGGGTGATACCGATCATGGTGATTAGGTGAGGAGGTGAGGAGGATGCTGTAGAGGGTGACTGGGATGCTACTGATGATGGTGGTGAAAGTGATGACTAAGACGACGATGATGATAACGATATGGATGATGATGATGATGGAAGCGATGATGATGATTACAGATGACGAAGATGATGATAACAAGGGTGATGGTGGTAATGAAGATGACGAGACAATGATTAGGGTTTTATGTGTTGAGGATGGATGGTGATGATGATGCCAAGATTGATAATGATTTCATGATGGTGATGACGACCCCGATGATGATGGTGGACGAGGATGATAAGGATGACTAGGATGACGACGACGAGGGCGAGGTCGATGACGGCAAGGATGACAATGTGGATGCTAGCAATTTCGAGGACGACGATGTAGGTGATGGGATGAGATTTATGTTGATGGTGGCAGTGTTGGTAGAGTTTCATAGGGAAGATGACGATGTATATGATGATGAAGATGTTGGTGGTGGCTACTGAACTTCGGCTAGCGAGAGGGAGGGAGGTCCGGCCAACAAGAGGAGGACAAGGAGGAGAGGGGGCTGTGGTGAACGGAGGGCGTGGGGGAAACGGGGATGAAGTCGAAGAGGGTGGTGGTAATGGTGTTTGCAGGGAAAAGAGGGGCTGTTCGGTCGACTCCGTTGGGGGTCGGGTGCTCGGGATGCTGGTGGTGGTGGTTCTGCGGGAAGGCGGCCGGCCTCGTGGTCGAGTTCGTCGGCCAGGCGAAGGTGTTCTGGGCGGGTGCAGCGGGTCGGCGAGGTCGTGCAGGCGTTCAGGAGCTCCGGCGTGGCACAGTCGGGGTTGATGGTTGGAAGACGGTGGGGGAGGGTGGACTCGGCGGTGGTTGGCAGCGGCACAAGGGGGTTGGGGAAGTTGATGGTGATGGTGACTGGGAGGTCGACGAGGGAGGAGAGGGAGGTGCGGAGGAGGCCGACGGCTCCGGCTAGGGATAACTCCGGCGAGGGCTGGATATGGGTGGGTGGGGGGGGGGAGTCGGGCACAGGGGAGAGGGAAAGATGAATAGTGTTTTGGATTTTGGGATTTGATTTTTAGGTCAAGAAGAAAAAATAGAAAAAGTAATTTTATACATGTAAAAATTTGGGCTTGGGTTTGACCTAGGATTAGGACTTGGTCAACACTCCTTGGTATGGGCCTTGGGCTCACATGGGGATGTTGGGAGGGCTGGAATTTGCATTAATTAAATGCAAGGGTAAATTAATATACGGGGCAATGTACGCGCGTTGTACATCCCAAAAATTACAAAAAAATCTACGTGAAGGGAAAATTGGATTTCTTCACGTATTATCCAACGATGGGGACACCTTAATGCATTTTTGCATAATAGTCTCCAACAATTGGAAAAATTGCACAAAGGCAGAAATTAGATTTCAATTACTTAAATCGAACGCGCACGATGTTCTAGAATTAATTAGAAGTACCCGGGAATAAAATTAGGTGGACACCAGTGTCTGGGGCATAAAAGATACAGTATAGAATATTAATAAAATTTGGGTGGTACAAAACGGTCAAGATTATGTCTCCAATTTCGATTGGAACGCACAAGGTACAGAGTTGAAATTTATTTTAGAATTAGGAGATAACGTCCGTGACGTTTATTGTGCGATTAAAATGTCGCACCAGAAAGCATGATAATAAATTATACAGAGGTCAGAATATATGGTGGTCAAGTCTAGGACAGGGTTGTGAAATTCGTTGGAAGGTAATGGCTAGTGTAGTGCTCCAATGAATGAAGTAACGGTAAGGTACGCTACATGTCATAAACAATACAAAAATTAAATAAACACCGAGTCCTGTTTCTATTTGGATTCAATCTAGCCCTAGTTTCTCTATTTATGCCAAGTAAACCTAATTTTGGGTGAGGGAGTTTACAATCTACCCAACTTTAAAATAATTTCGTCCTCGAAATTAAAATAAGGCATAATTGGTTTAACTCCTTTACTTGCGTACGTAAGGCAAGTTAAATTGTAATCTCTTCCAAAATTTAACTTATTCAAATCCATCGAAATCCTTTTCAAATTGAACCATTGTTTAAATCGAACGTCAACACATCGTGCTGTCTTCTCGATTCTCAATTTAAATAGTCCACATCCAATCTAATTCAAATCTTTATGGCATCCCACATCAGAATTCATATCGCGATCTTTAACTATTAAAATTTCCTCTAGAAACAATTATAATCAACTATTATTTCTATCCTCAACTTGTGAATTCCGTGCTCTTTAATTTCAATTTATATCCGCAGTATTTTCAAATAGGTAATCCCACGATCAAAATTGATTCAACCTTCCATATTAAAATTTAAGTCATGTGCTGAAAATTGAAATTCATTGATCTTCATCCTCTCACTTATTCGTCCAACATTCTAGAATTTAAAATGACTTGAACCTTTCAATCAAATTTGTTCGATCACAATCTAACAAAATTCCTTTCACGCTGATAATGCAACTACTACCCAACTTAGAATTTACCCATCAATCACATATGACTCTTCCATTTAAAAAAAAAATATTCCTTAATTTTAATTAATCATGTTACTCATTCCTCAAAATTTTAACGCCAAATATATTACATGTGATATGCCCTTGGTTATAAAACAATCATCAAATAAGGTAAATTGGCCTATAGGGTATATCTAATACTATCTGAGTATCAACTTATGCTAGGCACTAGGTTTCATATTTCAGAAATAAGGGGAGACGAAAAACAATAATAAAGAGTTCAAGGGGAAGGTAATAGATTAGGAATATGGGGATCAAGGCATTTAAAAAATTTAATGGAAATTGTCAAGGCAGTTGTGGATTAAAATCCTATTTTGGATAATTCCTATTCACATACTCGCATCGGTACAGTTATGTAACGGATATGATATGCTCAGACATATCTAGAGGGCAAGTACATTCGTCTACTAATCACTATATATCTTAATCCACGTAAAGTAGTTATGCGAAGGGCGAACCAAGCGCACTATGGTTGATCAAACCGTAGTACACTGATTCTGAAATATATTAGTGTACACGTCCAATAATACATATATCATAAACAAGCTCGATAAAAGACTGAGCTTGCAAAACTAGGTTGTAACAGCAGCATAAGTTGAGGTAGTACAAAAATATAAGCATGCTAGATTATGATGAGAGAAATTACAAAATAACTCGAGTTCATAAACAAACAAAATAAGAATCTACAGTCTCTCTAGTTGTCATATTCACTCCTTATCTAAGTCGCTAGTCGACCCAATAGGGGTTTGGGCCTATAATTTTTACAGTCTGAATAAACACTATATTCTTATGCAAGTATAAAGTTGTGTCATCCTATTATACTTCCTCAATGTGTCAATAGGGCTATGTGATACTATGTTGTGAGGCATACTACCCAACTTAAAATAAATTACTAATACTGTGACAGTCTTAAGGGGATCCTACAAATTAATAAGGTTCTTGTAAATAAAGTACAAATTCTTATCGGGCTATACGAGGAACGGATCTTAGTACTTATTAGGGTCTCCTATTGTATCATGTAGGTAATGGCCATCTTAAGTCTTAATCATATAGCTCATAGAATACATGTGTTATTAGTAAGAATGGAAGCGTTAATGACCTTTAAGAGGAAAAGGGAAGGATAACCTGTATCGAGTTACGGATACAAATTATGCAATTTAAAGCTAAGAATAATCCTATCACAATCTAAAAGAATAACTTAAACTATCTAATTCTAACTATCATGCATAAAATTGAAAGTTCAAGATTACACTTTTCATCCTAGTAAACTATATATCCTAGCATAGAATAAGATCACTTAGCTTATAATCAGAGGAGTCGAGTGGCACGAGTTAAAAGATGGAGAAAAGAAGAATCATAATTTAATTGTCGCAAAATTAGCGAACGTTAAGGTTTTGGAGGAACACGATATGAAATTACAATAGAGGGACTCTAGATACTATCATGGTTTCCTAAGTGGAAGGTGGCGAGCAATTCTCCGTGTTTGAGGTATGATCTCAATGAAAATGTCATACTCGTTGCTCTGGGCTTCTTGAGGTACTGTCTGCTAATATCATGACAAGAACTATATCCTATCATTATCTCACTATGCAAATTAGGTTCAGTCCTTACATTCGATCTCGAATTTTCTATTGGTTCCTCAATACTAGGGTCAAACACTAGGGTCAAATCTCTAACTAGCTCTAGTAGTACCTATACTACTCTTTGGTCATTCATAATTGCGTTAAGGAATAATGGTAAGCCATTCTATAGATAAGGGACGCTAGGGTTCAATAAGCATTCTAACTTAGTGGTGGGTCAATATCCTAGTTGTACTCTTAATATGAAGGTTACCCTACTTATCATCCTATCAACAGGGACTTCTATATTCTAGGAGAATGCTACACTCAAGGAGCTATCAGGGATGCACATGAATCAAGCAGGATGCATTCGTTCAAATAGAATGGATTGGAAAGAAGATGAGTCATAATCCGATGTGGATGAGATCCTATACTCTAATCCTATTTGCAGGCTTGCTCGGTACAGTAACGTAACCGAGACAATATGCTCTGGACTTGTATGGGCCACCACTAAAAACATGTCATACCCCAGTCCCAAAATACGTAGGACTAGGACTAGGACACGTGAGCATGCCAGCCGTATGAATATGACACTCCAATATATGGAAACCATAACACACGTACGCTGTATATGAATAACAAAATCTATAAATGGTATAAATCCAACACAAGTCATATGGTATAATCTAGATCTCATCCATAAAATTAATATAATTAAATGACCAGTAGCTATGAAACTAGATCTCTATGAAAAGTATCTAAAGGTGACAGTCGGATGGAAACAAATCCACTGCCGAACTAAAAGAAAGAATAACGAGATAAATACAATATAAGTACAACAACTACCAACTACTGAGACTCGAAGAGAGGACCTGCACGAAGTATAGGTAACCAGTCCGGAATTGCGCTCCTGCAAATACTCATGAATAATATACCTGAAAAGGGACCAGGTCCTCAGAGGAACATAACAAGATACATAAAAGCATGCCATAAAGTAAATACTGAATAAATAACTCCGGGGTGACCTAATCATCTAAGTGAAATACAATTTGAGGACAACTGTGAGTATATGGGAAGGTGTAGGCTAGACATATGCTGACGTAATTCACCAGTCATGACAACCGGCTAGTATATGCCACACATGCCCCCTATAACACGGGCGCAGGAATACAGTAATATCCAATACTCTACAGAATGTGGTATGAGTAATATATATATACGTCCGTATCACTTCGTCGAGTGCGGTGCCAGTGTAAAGGAGTGGGGTATCCCATATGCCTACTAGTCATCCTCCCCGCCCAATGATCTAAGCATGTAGTATCCATAACACGCATCAGCTACTACGCCTCGGCGTCGTAACCCTGGCTCGTAGTCTATCACTAGAACAGTAGCCCAACCTTACAACCAAACAAGGACAAGGATTGGGCCATCGTACCACGACAGTCTATGCTCCACCTACTAATAACTGCTAAGTCCTCTAACCTGCATCACTATTAGCAGTTATTCCCTATCCGTCGCACGCCTACACGTACAGGTGGCCAACCGTATACGCAGGACCGTGCCCTACATGAGACTCACAACACGTGTACGGAATATGTTAAGGCCTGAAAGTCATACCAATAACTCCACAACTTTAGATGGGTCTACTAGACTCTAGGTCAGACACCAGTCCCAACGTCAACGCATTCGTTGACTGCACCCGAGTCTCTCTCGGATGCACATAATTAAATAATAAATATGCAGCTAATAATACAGAATTTAAACAGTACAACAAAGGCAAGGTATACTTGCCTGGCAAGCAGTTGTATAGTCTCGATAACCAGCTCCGGAAGTCGCGCAGCTAAATCCAACAGATCTTCGGGGTCAACATGCACAGGTACGGGAAGCGGAGTGACTACTGCGGTTTTCTGGCGAGGGTGACAGGTTTGAGATTGCTAAGGGTGATGGTTAAGGGTGATACCGATCATGGTGATTAGGTGAGGAGGTGAGGAGGATGCTGTAGAGGGTGACTGGATGCTACTGATGATGGTGGTGAAAGTGATGACTAAGACGACGATGATAATAACAATATGGATGACGATGATGATGGAAGCGATGATGATGATTACAGATGACGAAGATGATGATGACGAGGGTGATAGTGGTAATGAAGATGACGAGACAATGATTAGGGTTTCATGTGTTGAGGATGGATGATGATGATGATGCCAAGATCGATGATGATTTCATGATGGTGATGACGACCCTGATGATGATGATGGACGAGGATGATAAGGATGACTAGGATGATAACGACGAGGGCGAGGTCGATGACGGCAGGGATGACAATGTGGATGCTAGCGATTTTGAGGACGATGATGTAGGTGATGGGATGAGGTTTATGTTGATGGTGGTAGTGTTGGTAGAGTTTCATAGGGAAGATGACGATGTATATGATGATGAAGATGTTGGTGGTGGCTACTGAACTTTGGCCAGCGAGGGGGAGGGAGGTCCGGCCAACAAGAGGAGGACAAGGAGGAGAGGGGGCTGTGGTGAACGGAGGGCGTGGGGGAAACGGGATAAAGTCGGAGAGAAAGTCGAAGAGGGTGGTAGTAATGGTATTTGTAGGGAAGAGAGGGGCTGTCCGGTCGACTCCATTGGGGGTCGGGTGCTCGGGATGCTGGTGGTGGTGGTTCTGCGGGAAGGTGGCCGGCTGCTCGTGGTCGAGTTTGTCGGCCAGGCGAAGGTGTTCTGGGCGGGTGCAGCGGGTCGACGAGGTAGTGCAGGCGTTCAGGAACTCCGGCGTGGCACAGTCAGGGTTGATGGCTGGAAGACGGTGGGGGAGGGTGGACTCGGCCGTGGTTGGCAGCGTCACAAGGGGTTGGGGAAGTTGATGGTGATGGTGACTGGGAGGTCGACGAGGGAGGAGAGGGAGGTAAGAAGGAGGCCGACGGCTCCGGCGAGGGCTGGACATGGGGGGAGTCGGGCACAGGGGAGGGGGAAAGATGAATAGTATTTTGGATTTTGGGATTTGATTTTTAGGTCAAGAAGAAAAAATAGAAAAAGTAATTTTATACATATAGAAATTTGGACTTGGGTTTGACCAAGGATTAGGACTTGGTCAACACTCCTTGGTATGGGCCTTGGGCTCACATGGGGATGTTGGGAGGGCTGAAATTTGCATTAATTAAATGCAAGGATAAATTAATATAGGGGGCGATGTGCGCGCGTTGCACATCCCAAAAATTACAGAAAAATCCACGTGAAGGAAAAATTGGGTTTCTTCACGTATTGTCTAACGATGGGAACACCTCAATGCATTTTGCATAATAGCCCCCAATAATTGGAAAAATTGCACAAAGGCATAAATTAGATTTCAATTACTTAAATTTAATGCGCACGATGTTCTAGAATTAATTAGAAGTACCAGAGAATAAAATTAGGTCAGACACCAGTGTCTGGGGCATAGAAGATACAGTGTAGAATATTAATAAAATTTGGGTGGTACAAAACGGTCAAGATTATGTCTCCAATTTCGATTGGAACGCACAAGGTACAGAGTTGGAATTTATTATAAAATTAGGAGATAACGTCCGCGACGTTTATTGTGCGATTAAAATATCATACCAGAAAGCATAATTATAAATTATACAGAGGTCAGAATATATGGTGGTCAAGTCTAGGACAGGGTTGTGAAATTCGTTGGAAGGTAATGGCTAGTGTAGTGCTCCAATGAATGAAGTAACGGTAAGGTGCGCTACGTGTCATAAACAATACAAAAATTAAATAAACACTGAGACCTGTTTCTATTTGGATTTAATCTAGCCCTAGTTTCTCTATTTATGCCAAGTAAACCTAATTTTGGGTGAGAGGGTTTACACTATTGCTTTTATTACAAGTCTTCTACAAGGAATATACAGGAACAAACCCGGTGTATGTAAAGACGACAATTACAACATGATACAGTCATAATACAAAGCAATCTAAAGAAAATAAAACTAGTCAACACATCTAAGCCTCCAAAGGAGTGTCCTCCATGTCCAGGGTAGTCTCCCCCGAGGACCATAGAAAATAGGATACTCTATATCATCATCAAATGCCACGGTTATCTAGTCAGGAAGGAGCAAAGTAACAAACATATCTCACAGTGCTATACAATATGATGCAAACAAATAATATAGTACATAATAGATAAAAATGATAAGTAAACAAGAAAAACAAGAATAACTGTCTACATGCTCTAGCTACGTGTGGAACGTGTACATGGAACACCATCAAGCATGTAGGGGCTAAATCGGGAATCGGGTATATCATAAATGATATATTATCAGTCACACACGTATGTAAATAGACATTAGGCACGTCTAGTGGCGATGCTATCATTCATGTATTTTTCCACGACTAAAAAAATCACATGCCCTTCTAGTGTTCCCCTTCCTGACACGATAAGAAACGACATGTGATACGGTGCAAAAAATAATTAAAACATGCATATAATATTGCACAGAAAAGTAAGATAGCATTTACTTGCCTTGGTCCTTGGAATGATGAGGTGGCAAAATGCTCCTAGAAAGAATAAGGTATAATATATTATATTCCTTAAGTTGGCATTAGTCTAACTTATAGTCCAAATATTCTAATTTCTAATTTCCAGTTAACTAACCAGCTTAACAACCCAATTTAATACTAATTAATTTAACTGCTGAATACCTACATTCTTACTAGCTATATGACTATTTAACTTTATTTATCTAACCAATTAAATCTTTAATCTAACAATTCCTATTATCAATTATCTGTATAGTTCTTATCTAATGGACAGTGAATCTCTAGGTTCTATGTTGTGGACTTTTTAGGAACTGCTAGTTCCCTGATCCCAATCTCCATGGAATCTCAGTTCATCCCATAACCTGAGCTCAACTAATATCCCAGCCATGACTATGGCCCACTAGGTGGTTGCTCATAACTGGCAATCAAATCTCTAGCCTCGTTAGCCACTGTATTCAATTTTCAAGCCCGCCTAATACTTCGGTTCATCTGTGCACCCCTCATTTGGAATTTGAACATCAGACTTACTCATGTTTGTCCTTACTTTGAGGCACATAAGGTGCACTTCTCGTGTCAGACATGTCAATGTCTAGTGTTAGTCGGACATAGTTTCGAGTATCACCATAATACTAGATTCAGGGATGGCTTAAACTAACCCCTATAATGGCTAAGAAAGGAAAAATATCTAATTATACCTGCAGTACTTCAGAGCTTTTGTCCAAATCCCTTGCAGACACGTCCTTGATCCAACCTATTCAACAATTCGTTGAGTAGCTTACATGTAGACAAAAAAGGTCTATTCAGACTTCTATTACTCTAGAATGATCAAAAATTTTGGAAACAAGGAAAACAGAGATCAAGAGAACAATTATTAGAGTTGTTAATCAATTACTCAAAGAAGTCACCAATGTGGATCAAGACCGTTCTTGTCACCCCCACTTTTCCAAATGAGCGTATTTTGATCATTTTGAATATCTATTATTCCTAGTGATTAATAATTATCATAGTTCTATTTAATTAAATTGTGATTGGTGCTAATTACTTATAGTTAGTGGGCTAGCCTTTTAAATAGACTTGACACTAGTAAACCCAATTACACTTGTCATGACAATTTTTTGAGCCCAACATGGACTAGGTTCATTAGACCCATTCTCTTTAATTAATTTAGAGGATTAAGACTAATTTGCATTAGTATAGAGACTTCCCATTATATCCTCCTTAATTATTTTTATACTTAACTATTACGGCTAAATTAGACATTTTTACTTGCTTGGAGAAGGGGTAAACAAGGGGTCAGCCACATATAGCTCCTTTTCTCTCTCTCCTCTCCATTTGTTCATTCATTTTAAGATATCCAATTTCTATATCCCTAATTTTCTTTACTCCATCAATTCATTCTTATTCCCTCTCAATTTTACCTAGCAAGGAGCTTTGGAGCTTGAATTTGCAAGGAGCACTAGGAAGATGAGCTTATGGCAAGGAGATCGTGTCCGGATCGTGTCCATTGAGCTTTTTATTGAAAATCTATCTTCCAATATGTATATGTATGAATTCCCCTTCATTCTAGCTTCTAAATTATGTATTTGACCATTAGGAAACCTCCTATGGCATAGGGCTACCTATAGGAACAAGTTCTAGGCTAATTGGTTGAGTATTGTGGCTTCTACATAGATTTTTGTATATTTCAGGGGAATTACGATATTGAAATATCAAGTGTGTGTTATGAGACTAAATTACTCAATTCGGACTTAGATCAAAGTTGGGATACTAGTTACGTGTTCATAATTGGATGCGATTAGGCCGTATCGCGATACGATGCGATACCGTGTGATACAGAGCTCAATTTGGGTACTTTGTGCAATTACTCCTCAATTATCATTGTAGTAAGTTTCTTTAGTGGTATTATTATATATTTGATATATATAAATAGTTATTGTGGGAAAATTGGATTTTGACACCTCATTGGGATGAGTATCATAATTTTCTAAGTTATACTCTATATATGTATTTGTTTAAATGCCTATAGTATAACATATGGATGTAAGTATATGGTAATAAGTGTTTATACACACACACACACACACACACACACACACACACACACATATATATATATATATATATATTGTCACTACCACATTTTCTAGGAAAGGGTATTTTAGTTATTTGGTAATTAATTAAATATTGTGCATGTTAAATTTTATTTATTGTATTATTTATTTATTATTAGCATGTTAGATTTATTTTTGGACTTGTGTTAGTGGACCAACTAGTTTAGTTTAGACTCATGGACCAACATTTAATTCTAGTTAGAATTGAGCCCGATAATTGAAAGCCCAATTATTAGGAGGAGGATTAATTATGGTAAACCCATTAGACTAGAAGCTTTCCTCCTTAATTAATTTCTTCATGAGAGGCCCCAAGGGGTATTTTAGACTTTACATAGTAGCTTGAGAGAGATGGTAAGTGAGGCCTATATAAAGGGGATAAAAACTTTCTCTCTCTTCATTTTTTATTCCAAATCTAGATCTAGAAAATTCCCTCAACCAAATTTCTACCAAATTTCTACCCAATTATTTTCCAAATCACCATTGGAGGCTATTAGAGTATGGATCTATAAGAAAGAAGCATAGATCTACAAGGAGAAAGCATGGATCTACAAAGAGGAGCAAGGATCTACAAGTTGAAGGCCAATTTCACCAATTTTGGAGGTTTTATTGGGAATCCATCTCCCAATAGGTATAATTCAGTTTTTCTCTTAATTTAGGTTCTAAATCTGAGATTTAACCATAAAAAATTAACCCATATGCATAGGCTACCCATATGATTTGGTTTTGTGTTCATAGGAGGCCTATTGAGAAAGTTATAGTATTTTTTGTGTCAATTTTGGAGAAATTTCAAGATTAACCTTTGTTGTGTGTGTCAATTGGTTATATAGATCAATTTGACATGTGCTTGTGTGTTTGGGGCTAGTGTCGTGTCCATAATTGGGTACATATAGATCGTATCCCATCAATTTGGTGATACGTGTTGATTTGGGAGTTTTTTCTCTGACACGGGACTTTGAGGATGTCATATTTTGACACGGACACGTAGATTTATATTTGACTCTTTGTATTATTCATAAATAATATATATGACTTGTTCGTGTCCTTCGGGATATATTTAGATGTGTGGTGAACTCGTGTCGCATGCGTATCCTAGATCTAGTGGGATACGGGGTGATACGGTCCATGTATGTACAATTTAATTGTAGATCTAATACTTTTGTGTTCTTATTTCATGGAAAAATATAATTATATATATGCATATATATATAATATTATGTATATATATATTTATGTAATATTGTGTCTTAGATCTATGCATCTATGTATATATACTATATGTGTATATTATTATGTAGCTATTTTTCTACATGTAGATATATATTTATAAGTGGTAGTATATGTATATATAATATAGTAGATATATTTATATGTGGTTATATATATAGTTATATTATATATTGTTATGTATTTAAATAGTATATGATTTTCTATACGTATACATATATGTGTTGTTATATATGTATATATTACTATGCTATTGTCATATGTATTTAATATATACATATATATGTGGAGGTGTATGTATGTTATATATATATTATTTGTCATAGTGTTATATATTATAGTTATATGTATTTGTGTATCTATTTATGGGTGTTATATATATATATATATATATATATATATATATATATATATATATATATATATATATATAGGTTATATTTATATATGTATTGTATATATAAACATAAGAGAGAGAGAGAGAGAGAGAGAGAAGAACATGAGTTTTAGCGACAGCAGGAACCGTTGCGACAACAGTGAAACAGTAGCGGCCACAGCAGGGAAAACAACGACAGCAGCCAGCGACGGTTACAGAAAACTGTCGCTGAAACAGCAGCAGTATCAGCAACGTATCAGGAGTTTTAGTGACAGTTTTAGCGACAGTTGCAGAAAACTGGCACTAAAACAACAGTGTATCAATATCAACAGCAGCTTCAGCGACAGTGGACAGAATCTTCAGTGATAGTTTGGCAGTTTTGTATATTAGATATTTATATATATATATATAGATACATGTATATATATATGGTAATTAATATATACGTATATATGTTCCTAATTTTCTAATTGTGCTTTAGTATACTATATGTATACTATATTTAGTTGTAGCATATAATATTATTGGAATAGTTAGTATATTTTAGTTATCTATTGTTATGAGTATCTTTAGTTATATATATTATAGGTATGTATGTATGTATGTACGTATATATGTATTAGTATTTAGTGTGTAGTTGGTAGTTAATATTTATTCTATTTAGTACATACTAGAAGTTATATTGGATTGATATATGTATACATATAGTTATTGATGAATAGTTAGTATATATATATGAAGATTTTGGCATTACCTTGAGATACCAAGGTAAGTATCAAGAGATACCAAGGTATGAGTAGTAGGTATTGGCATAGTAATAGGATAGTTATAAACTAATTATGGGTTGATATTAAGGTGACTAAAATAAGGTATATAGTATTGTATAAATACTAAATACATGATAGTTTATAGTTGGATAGTTAATATATATATATATATATATATATATATATATATATATATATATATATATATATATATATATATATATATACATATATATATACATATATATATATATATACATATATATATATATATATATATATATATATATATACTAGAGTGACATTACCTTGAGATACCAAGGTAAATGCCAAGGTATTAAGGATACCCAAGGTATTGGGTTTGGGTATCAAGATAGAGGTTTAGTATTGCGATACCAAGTTGGTTCAAAACTAAGATATCCATTTAGCATTGGTAATTAGAATTTTATATATATAATATTGTTTGATATGTACATATGTGTTATATTTATCCCTTGTTTGCATATCCTGAGATATGGTATCTTAGTATCCTAAGATGTAGCTTGTATGGCCTAGATTCATAGTGTGTGAGCCCAATATCTTTGAGTTAGACTCATACAACCTAGAAATGGGTAGTTTACCATAGTTTTATTATAGTTGACCATAGTTGACTTAGAGTTGACCTACTTTGACTTTTGACTTAGAATTGACTTGTTGACCTAGAAGTTGACTAGTTTAACTTCTTTTCTTTCCAGAATCTTGTATTAATGTAGTATTCTATATATAGGTCTGTGTGACACCAGTTCGGACAGTTTGACATTCATTGCTCTGGACCACAGGCGAGTATATTTCTCTGATAGTTTTTAATTCATAATATTGTATATATGCATGTTCTAGAATTGTATACATTGATCTCGACACAGTAATTTCATGGACTGGTACTATATGGATCCCGTCATGAGATGTTATTCCCTACCGTGTTCAGCGGGTACTCGTGTACATTGTATCTCATCGTGTATACTGGATATTGATGTTACTTCGTGTTCACACACTGCTCGTGTTCATTGTGCTTATTCGTGTATACCCACTGCTCGTGTTCGGTGGTTATGATATTCGTGTACACCCACTGCTCGTGACAGTGGTTATATTTTCGTGTTCGTAGCATGTCGTGATTGGATCCATCGGTATTAGTTGGGGGTGGGAGAGTAGGAGTTGATTATGTGATCAAAGCCATTGTTACAAATCGTGTACATTCTGATTACATACTTCACTTATAATCCGTCTTACCTGATCATGTTCACCCAACCCGATCACATAATAAACTCGTATTCTAAGGCACATTAGATAGTTTAGATTGCAGTTTACTTTATCATATTGTGATATTCATATTATTGATCTATATATTCTCGTACATTACCTGTATATATCTTGTTCATCATTCATATATTTAGTGATCTTGTATTTCATTTCTCTATCTGTTTATATGCTCGATTAAGTTATTGGAACTGCTTTTAGAGGTATGTACTTCGCTCCATTCCTGACTGGAAATTTTTTTTCAGAGGATCCGAGAGATTGGTGTCCGACATACTTTGTAATTTGACTTATAGATGGTGCAGACTTGGACCCACTAGTTCTGGAGTGACTACCGAAAGTTTTAGCCGGATTCACTAGGTAACATAATTAGTTCTCTTTGGCATTTTTGGTACCAAATTTATTTCCTGCTTCTATTTGAGTTATTGATTTTTGTTTCTATTATTGATGATTTATATTTTTTTGATGTATAGTTAGACTTCCTTCATATCTTCTCGTGCTTTAGATTATGATTGAGTTTTTGTGTGAGCTATTGTTGGCAAACTTTATATTATTGTGAGATTTTAGATAGTATAGTAGACCAAGACAGCGTTCTACCGTCGATGCTGCGGCGTAGGCTGGGTGTTGTTTCCGACTTGCATCCCTACACCGGGTGCGGGTCGTGACACATTTTTAGTGGTGGCCCATGCAGGTCAGGCTTCGCAAGTTATGCGATGTCGTGGTAGTGCGACGACTTAGTTGTACTACTACGAGCCTGCGATAGGATATATGATATAAGATATTAGGATGAGAGGATACTCAATCATAAATTTTTTGAGAGATTCCTGGGACGACCCTTGAGAATCTTATTATAATTTTTTAATTCAAAATCTTTTCCCTTGTTTCCGTCCGCTCTCACTTGTTGTTGTTGAATTTGATTCTTGGTGATCAGTTGATTTAAATTCTTGGTATTCATTATTGAGTTTGATTTTATATCGAGAGAAATTTTACGGACTAAATTACGGTATCATCTGATAACATATGGGGACGGTAAGGAAGGCAAAATGTCTGCTTTGGTTATGGAGCATAGAGTTTATCGTAGCTATATTAGCTGGAGTAGCAAAAACGTATGGACCTGACTTTGGATGTACATATCTTAGTTATGAAATTTAGAATTCTTGCAGCTATACTAGTTGGCCCAGCGAGAATTCTAGACGACATGATTATAGAGGTGCATACCTAAGTTATAGGATCTATCGTTTATCGCAGCTATGCTTACTGGCGTGGCGAGGATTCTAAGTGTCATAATTTTAGATAGACGTGTATGATTATCAGATTGTATTGGTTCTTAAAGTATCATCTCAACACTTATTTATTTCTGCTATTATAGGACTTTATTCCATCATTCTTTAGCTTAGCAGTACGGATACCTTTAGTTCTTTAGTCCAATTCTTTATAGATCTTCTTTCCATTAGAGTCCTTGTTAGTATGATAATTGGTAAATTATATTAGGTCTGTGTCTTGAGTATCAGTATTGACTATTAAGAGTGTGACTTGTGAGTCTGTAAGTGGTTCTTAGTTAGGCATGTGAGCAATAGGCATAAATCTAGGGATAACCCATAGCGTAGTACTTTGTAGTAATAGTTCTATGATAGGTGTCATTATAGATAGTATGGGTACTAATGGTAGAGGGGAGAGTAGAGAGTATCAGTATTGGTTCCATGAGTTAGAATCAGTATCAGCATGCCAGTTATGGATAATCATGAATTTATGTAGTTGGGTGAGCCATGTAAACATTTAAGTATCAAGGAAATTGTGTTGAAAAATGATAGAGCATAATATTCAATTTGGTGGTTGATACTTGTGCGTGTCAAGAGTAGAGAAATATATATGCATAAAGGATATTAGTAAGCATGCCATAGTAGAATGGTACCCAAAAGTATATAGGAAAGTATGAGGGAATAATAATACATTGTGCTAAAGTAGTAGGACTTGTGTTAAGGTATAGTAGAGCATTGATAGGAGTGCACCAGTACATGACTAGTGATGGGTATATCACCTGATATTGAGACTAGCGATGTGTTAGAAAAAATAGGTAAAAGAGTGTCTAGAAATTGTATACATGATGCACAGTGGGTGGTAAGCGTCAGTGTGGAAGTTCATGAGTATCAAAAAGTGGAAGATTGAGTGTTAATATTATGTCATGGGTTAGAAAATATCAAGATTGGTCATGGAAGAAATGTATCACTGATTTGTGTATCCGTCTATAAAAGGTTTGAGGAGAAATATATATACATCAATAAAGATATAGAACCATATGTCCGCCTTTGGGAGTGAAGTGAAACATATGAATTATAGAAGTTAATAACTAGTACAAGTAATCGTGAGTTCTAGTGAGTGTGATGAGGTAATCTAATAAGGAAGCTAGTGTCCTAGAACATTAAGAGTATATATTATGTAGTTTTGAAGCTAGTGTTACTATATTAAAAGTGTTAGTATTTCTATATCAGGGATTAGTTGAGTAATGTGCTAGTAACAGTAAGTACATTGGATTGGTGTATCAGTTAATATGGATAGAAAGATAATTGGGAGTAATAGTACAAGTGATCCAAGTAGTAGAGGAGGGAGACAATATATATATATATATATATATATATATATATATATATATATATATATATATATATATATATATATATATATATATATATATAAGTAAGTAAGAATAGTACCTTGCTAAATTTGATTATAGAGGTCGTATGTATCAGAGAATAGTCCAAGGGGTATAAGGATACTAGTGAGATGTCATGGTGTTGTAATGACTAGAAGATAATTGTGTATTTATTGTGTATAGATAAGAACCTTAGGATGATTAACAAATATTAGAGGATGAGTTATACCAAGTATCAAATAAAAAGATATACCCTAATAACAAAAGCCGGAGTACCTCACGTATTATGAAAGTTTAGGTACAAGCATAATAGAGGAGAGACATGAGTAATTTGGTATACAAATATTATCAAAATGTATATGAGAGCTGATACCTTGTGTAGACAGTAACAAAATTTAAGTAAGGCATCCTATAGGGAGTGATAAGTTGGACGAGGGTGTGCTAATAAAATATATGATTGAAAATGTATACAAGTGTTCCTTGCAAGAGAATGATTGAGAAATTTTGGTGATTGAAACAGATAAAGAAGGTAGTATCTTAGCAGTATTTTGTATAGTATCCTAGGTGGCAAGTGCTATTGAATTAAGCATGTCCATGACCTAGAACTATAGTATATCATTAGTATTTGGTAACCCTCAGTATTAAGAATATCTTGACTAGGTTGATGATTAGTGAATGCTTAGTGTGATGGAATAGGCCACAGGTGGCATACATGTTATCCAGTACCAGTAGAGGGAGACACCTCAGCAGGACATAGACTGAATTTCATAATAGTTGAGACTATATCCAAGTATGTAAAATAATATGATTGTATGTTATAGGATATATACTATTTTAGACTGTGATTGATGGGGTTTGACCATAATAATATTTGTATGAATAGGATATGACTACCCAAGAGAGAGGGGTGAGAGTTTTAATTTCGAGGGCAAAATTCTTCTAAAGGGGGTAGATTTGTCACTACCATATTTTCTAGGAAAGGGTATTTTAGTTATTTGGTAATTAATTAAATATTGTGCATGTTAAATTTTATTTATTGTATTATTTATTTATTATTAGCATGTTAGATTTATTTTTAGACTTGTGTTAGTGGACCAACTAGTTTAGTTTAGACTCATGGACCAATATTTAATTCTAGTTAGAATTGACCCAAATAATTAGAAGCCCAATTATTAGGAGGATGATTAATTATGTTAAACCCATTAGACTAGAAGCTTCCCTCCTTAATTAATTTCTTTATGAGAGGCCCCAAGGGGTATTTTAGACTTTATATAGTAGCTTGAGAGAGGGGGCAAGTGAGGCCTATATAAAGGGGATGAAAACTTTTTCTCTCTTCATTTTTTATTCTAAATCTAGATCTAGAAAATTCCATCAACCAAATTCCTACCAAATTTTCACCCAATTATTTTTTAAATTACCATTGGAGGCTATTAGAGCATAGATCTATAAGAAGGAAGCATAGATCTACAAGGAGGAAGCATGGATCTATAAAGAGGAGCAAGGATCTACAAGTTGAAGGCCAATTTCACCAATTTTGGAGGTTTTATTGGAAATTCATCTCCCAATAGGTACAATTTAGTTTTTTCCTTAATTTAGGTTCTAAATCTGAGATTTAACCATAGAAAATTAACCCATATGCATAGGCTACCCATAGAATTTGGTTTTGTGTTCATAGGAGGCCTATTGAGAAAGTTATGGTGCTTCAATTTTGGAGAAATTTCGAGATTAACATTTGTTGTGTGTGTTAATTGGTCATATAGATCAATTTGACATGTGCTTGTGTGTTTGGGGCTAGTGTCATATCCACAATTGGGTACGTGTAGGTCGTATCCCATCAATTTGGTGATACGTGTTAATTTTGGGTTTTTCCTCCGACACGGGACTTTGAGCATGTCATATTTTGACACAGATACGTAGATTTATATTTGACTCTTCGTATTGTTCATAAATAATATATATGACTTGTTCGTGTCCTTCGAGATACGTTTGGATGTGTGGTGGACTCGTGTCGCATGCGTATCCTAGATCTAGTGGGATACGTGATGATACGGTCCATGTATGTGCAATTTAATTGTAGATCTAATTCTTTTGTGTTCTTACTTTATGAAAAAATATAATTATATATATATGCATATATATATAATATTGTGTATATATATATTTATGTAATGTTGTGTCTTAGATCTATGCATCTATGTATATATACTATATGTATTTATTATTATGTAGCTATTTTTCTACATGTAGATATATATTTATAAGTGGTAGTATATGTATATATAATATAGTAGATATATTTATATGCGGTTATATATATAGTTATATTATATATTGTTATGTATTTATATAGTGTATAATTTTATATACGTATACATATATGTGTTGTTATATATGTATATATTACTATGCTATTGTCATATGTATTTAATATGTACATATATATGTGGAGGTGTATGTATGTTATATATATGTTATTTGTCATAGTATTATATATTATAGTTATATGTATTTTTGTATATATTTATGGGTATTATATATATATATATATATATATTTATATTTATATAGGTTATATTTATATATGTATTGTATATATAAACATAAGAGAGAGAGAGAGAGAGAAGAACATGAGTTTTAGCGACAACAGGAACCGTCGCGACAGCAGTAAAATAGCAGCAGCCACAGCAGGGGAAACAACGACAGCAGCCAGCGACGGTTGCAGAAAACTGTCGCTGAAACAGCAGCAGTATCAGCAGCGTATCAGGAGTTTTAGTGACAGTTTTAGCGACAGTTGCAGAAAACTGGCACTAAAACAACAGTGTATCAATATCAACAGCAGCTTCAGCGACAGTGGGCAGAATCTTCAGTGACAGTTTGGCAGTTTTGTATATTAGATATTTATATATATATATATAGATACATGTATATATATATGGTAATTAATATATACGTATATATGTTCCTAATTTTCTAATTGTGCTTTAGTATACTATATGTATAATATATTTAGTTGTAGCATATAATATTATTGGAATAGTTAGTATATTTTAGTTATCTATTGTTATGAGTATATTTAGTTATATATATTATAGGTATGAATGTATGTACGTATATATGTATTAGTATTTAGTGTGTAGTTGGTAATTAGTATTTATTCTATTTAGTACATACTAGAAGTTATATTTGTCACGACCCGCACCCGGTGTAGGGGTACGAGTATGCGGGTACATTCAGCCTACGCTGCAGCATCGGCGGTAGAACGTTGTCTAGGTCAAGCACTATCTAAACAATCTCGCACTAGTATCCAACTCCATAAGGAGACACGGATAACATAATATAAATAAACAACATACTCAATCACATAACTACAGCACGATAAGAAATCGAAGAAATAAAATAAATACAACACAAGTCTAATGTAAATAAATCTAACTCAATAATAAATTCCAGTCTCAACAAAGTATGCCGGAGACAAATCCGGTACCAAAATAATATGCTAAAAGAATTAACTAGATAACTAGTGATTCCGGCTAAACCTTCCGGAATCATGGCTGAACTACTAAGTCCAAGACTACAGCTACTCACCCTGTGGTCCACAAGTGTCGGATACCAGTCCTCTAGGCATAGTCTGGAAAATATTTTCCTGTCAGGAAGGAACAAAGTACATTTCTAAATAGCAGTTCTATATCGATGATATAAACTATATAGTAGTATATAGATGGAAATATACAAGATGCATGTATATGTACGAGAAATATATAATAAAGAATATACTAGAAATACTGTAAGTAAATGCAGGAAAGGAAACAATATGTCAATGAGCAAGAATACTATGACTATGTGTGTGAGTACTAGGTTTAACATGTGATGGGCTTGGGAACTTGATCAGGCTGGTTACATATGATTAGCTATGATTCATGTAAGGTCAGGCTAACCATTTGGTTAGCTATGATGTATGTAGAGGTCAGGCTAATCACATGTAACAGCTATGAAGCATGTAAATGGTCAGGCCCCACCCAACGTGAGATGTGGGGTGAGCTATGATGCATGTAGAGTTGGATATGATCACATATCTGCACTAAAATACTTTCCACCCTCGACTGGTATAGTAGATCCAACCATGGTACGCTATGGCACGGGATTCCCTAGGGAGGTAGCAAATCTCCCCAGAAATCAGTGTCTGTACATGCACAAGATAACAATGAAACAAGTCTTGTACAAGCTACACCATGAACAAGGAATAACATCTCATGACGAGATCCGTATATACCAATCCGTGTAACCAGCGTATCGAGAATATGGATATTTACACTAGATATAATGAACATAGGGAATATCATAAATAAGAAGCTAATCAGAGAATGTACTCGCCTTGGGTCATTAGTTGGTAATACTAATATCCTGTCCTAGAGTATCGTCTGGAGGATCCGACAGTCCTATAAACATATAATAAATAATACAACATTTGTATCAGATGCTACACTAACACAAATACATAACTCAGGGGCTATGCCAGGTATGGCACTGGTCAATCTAGGGTCAGTGTTTGTCAAGTTGCACGGGCGTCGCGTCTGTGATTGCTGGGCAAGACAGACGATCAAAACGGTACGGGACTTGCTAGTACGTCAGTGTACGTATGGCAGTCTGCTATCAGTTCACAGGATCATAGGTCAGGTGTAGTTATGGGGTGTCCGTATCTACACTCGGGTCATCTAGTAGAGATATATAAATATACATATATTAACTAACATTAATACTTACAATATATACATGCACCAAATTAGATACATATACAATATATATATATGTACCATTTAATTTCATGTATAATATATATATTAGTTGAACAATATATATCTACCATATATATATGCCAAAAATACAATTTAAAAAATATATATATTTTCAACATTATTATTAAAATATACTAAGACTAATACACCAATTTAAGTTTATACTATATATATTAAGGATATACTAAAAGCATATACAAAATATATATTTTTATACATATATACAAATTATATATGTTGAAAGTATATTAAGTATATACAAAACATATATATATATACACATATACCAAATATTATACGTACACCAGGAAAAATATTTATATGTATTGAATATATATATATATCAAATAATACATATACCAATAATACATATACTAAAGTACGTATTTATATATATACCAACAATATTAAATATATATACATATACATATACATGTACATATTAAACATATACATATACATGTATACCAGATTATATCAAATATATACATATACATATACATTATTAAATACATACCTATACGTATACACATAAAAATACGTATTTATACGTATACATATATATTAATGAAGGAGGGAGAGAGGGAGAGGGAGCTCACTAGGGGTGGTGCACAGCCGCCTGGCCGGGGGAGGATGGCCGGACTACGGGCTCGACTGTGAAGAGGGGAGGAGCAGCAAGGAGCTGCGGGTGCCGGAGTTGGGGATGCAGCGGGGGGAAGTTGAGTCGAGAGGATCTCGGCTGTGGGAGGAGAGCAACAGGGAGAGGGAGGTTGCAGCGAGGGGTTGGGCCGGTGTGCAGCTGCGGAGTATTCGCTGGAGTTGGGAAGCTCGGTGGTAGTGATAGGTCCGGGTGGTGGTGTTCGTGGTGGATAGGAAGATGCAGCGGGGCTCCGGGGAAGAGCTGCCGGAGCAGGGAGCAAGGGAAACTCGAGGAGGAGATGACCGGGGTGGTGATAGAATAAGTCGAAGAAGATAGAGGGAGCCGACGATGTGGAGGCGGAGTGGCTGGGCTGAGGAATGGTCGGCCGGGTGGAGAACAACAGAGGGAGAAGGAGAGGTGGTATTCGTGGTGGTGATGGAATAACGTGGGCTCGGCGGGAGGAGCTTGGAGGACCGGGTGTTGGCTCCGGCGTGGAGGGGCTCGGGACTCGGCCGGGGAAGCAGTGGCCGGAACTGAAGTTGCTGCAGTTGTAGGAAGGAGCTCCGGGATGCAGCAGTCGGTGGAGACGTTCAGGCGGGGTGCTCGGTGACGTTCGACCGGAGATGGGAATGAGGGGAGGAGCAGCGTGGCAGTCGGCCGGACTTGGTTGGCCGGGGAGGTGAGCAGGGTGGTGGCGAGCTGTGGGCAGCGGGTCCGTGTGCAGCGAGGGCCGTCGGGCTGGAGTCGAGGTACAGGCCGAGGGTCGGGGTGACCTCCGGTGAACAGTGTATAAGTGTATTTTCCCCCTTCTTTAAATTTAAAAAGAAAAGAAGGAGAAGAAGAAGAAAGAAAAAAGAAGAAGGGAAGAAGAAAGGAAAAAATTTTGGAATGAAGGAGGGGGCTACGGTTGGGGCTTGTGAGGAGGTGGGGGCTTCCCTAGGTTTTTGGGGATTAGGGCTTGGTGATAGGACATTAAATAGGGAGAGAGTATGAGGGAAATGAATGGTGATGATGAGCCCCATTTTGAATGGGTGGCTCGGATCTGACATGAGAAAATTCATTCATGTAAGGAAAAATGGTTGGGTTAACTAGTCAATTATTAGGGCTTCTCCATTGGTTTGAACCAATGAGGTGTTGACACTTAATGCAAATTTATAAATTAGCCCCCTTAATTTTGGGTATTTGCAAGGCGCATAAAATAATAAAAATTGGGTGGGCGATTTGGTGTTTGGCATTTTGTAGGGTGAGGGGGTGTTGTGTGCTTGGTATGGGCTCAATTAATAGGGTACTGGGATTAAATCGGGATTAACGGAGTCAGTCAAAATGGTATCCTCAATTTAATTAGGAATAAATGCAAGCTGTGTTCTAAAATTAATTACGAGTACATGGGGCCAAAATTTGGTCGGATCATCAATATCATTAGTAAAGAAGACTCAGAACAGAATATTATCCTAATTTGGGTCGCACAAAAAATAGGCCAAGATTGCCTCCAATTTTGATTGGAACACACAACGGTAAAAAATTGGAATTTATTCAGAAATTAAATAAACGTCCGCGACGAATATTGTGCGGCTAAAATGAAGCACAAGAGAGTATGATTATGAATTACAAAAAAATGGCAGAATGGAAGGCGGGCACATCTAGGGCAAGATTGTGAAATTTGTTTGAAGGCAAAAGCTAGGGTAGCGCTCCAAATATCGAAGCAACGGCAGGGTGCATCGATCACGGTAATTAATTACGGCCTCCAATAATTAAATTCTAAATAAAAGATTAAATACATAATCCCCATAATTCTATCTGGTGTTCGTCTAGTGGGCTTCTAGGTCAAGTCTACCAGCTCAGACATTAATGAACACTGACTATAATATAATATATTTAATATACATCTCATAAAATTATTTAATTTAAATACACGAAATATTAAATACATAAAAAAGTCAAAATTACCCCTATTTTTGGAATGTGGTAGTGATAATATTGGATTGATATATGTATACATATAGTTATTAATGAATAGTTAGTATATATATATGAAGATTTTGGCATTACCTTGAGATACCAAGGTAAGTATCAAGAGATACCAAGGTATGAGTAGTAGGTATTGGCATAGTAATAGGATAGTTATAAACTAATTATGGGTTGGTATTAAGGTGACTAAAATAAGATATATAGTATTGTATAAATACTAAATATATGGTAGTTTATAGTTATAGTTGGATAGTTAATATATATATACTAGAGTGACATTACCTTGAGATACCAAGGTAAATGCCAAGGTATTAAGGATACCCAAGGTATTGGGTTTGGGTATCAAGATAGAGGTTTAGTATTGCGATACTAAGTTGGTTCGAAACCAAGGTATCCATTTAGCATTGGTAATTAGGATTTTATATATATAATATTATTTGATATGTACATATGTGTTATATTTATCCCTTGTTTGCGTATCCTGAGATACGGTATCTTAGTATCCTAAGATGTAGCTTGTATGGCCTAGATTCATAGTGTGTGAGCCCAATATCTTTGAGTTAGACTCATGCAACCTAGAAATGGATAGTTTACCATAGTTTGACTATATTTGACCATAGTTGACCTAATTTGACTTTTGACTTAGAATTGACTTGTTGACCTAGAAGTTAACTAGTTTAACTTCTTTTCTTTCTAGAACCTTGTATTAATGCAATATTTTATATATAGGACTGTGTGACACCAGTTTGAACAGTTTGACATTCATTGCTCTGGACCACAGGCGAGTACATTTCTCTGATAGTTTTTAATTCATAATATTGTATATATACATGTTCTAGAATTGTATACATTAATTCCAACACAGTAATTTTACGTACGAGTACTATATGGATCCCGTCATGAGATGTTATCCCTTACCGTGTTCAGCGGGTACTCGTGTACATTGTATCTCATCGTGTATACTGGATATTGATGTTACTTCGTGTTCACATACTGTTCATGTTCAGTGTGCTTATTCGTGTACACCTACTGCTCGTGTTCGGTGGTTATGATATTCGTGTACATCCACTGCTCGTGACAGTGGTTATATTTTTGTGTTCGTAGCGTGTCGTGATTGGATCCATTAGTATTAGTTGGGGGTGGGGCAGTAGGAGTTGATTATGTGATCAAAGCCATTGTTACAAATCGTGTACATTCTGATTACATACTTCACTTGTAATCTGTCTTACCTGATCATGTTCACCCAACCCGATCACATAATGAACTCGTATTCTAAGGCACATTAGATAGTCTAGATTGTAGTTTACTTTATCATATTGTGATATTCATATTGTTGATCTATATATTCTCGTATATTACCTGTATATATCTTGTTCATCATTCATATGTTTAGTGATCTTGTATTTTATTTCTATATCTGTTTATATGCTCGATTATGTTATTAGAACTGATTTCAGAGGTATGTACTTCGCTCCATTCCTGACTGGAAAACATTTTTCAGAGGATCCGAGAGATTAGTGTCCGACATACTTTGGACTTTGACTTATAGATAGTGCAGACTTGGACCCACTAGTTCTGGAGTGACTACCGGGAGTTTTAGCCGGATTCACTAGGTAGCATAATTAGTTCTCTTTGGCATTTTTGGTACCGGATTTGTTTCCGGCTTCTATTTGAGTTATTAATTTTTGTTTCTATTGTTGATGATTTATATTTTTTTTGATGTATAGTTAGACTTCCTTTATATCTTTTCGTGCTTTAGGTTGTGATTGAGTTTTTGTGTGAGCTATTATTGGCAAACTTTATATTATTGTGAGATTTTAGATAGTATAGTAGACCAAGACAGCATTCTACCGTCGATGCTGCGGCGTAGGCTGGGTGTTGTTTCCGACTTGCATCCCTATACCGGGTGCGGGTCATGACATATATGCCTCTATTTTGTGTTGTGTGTGTGTTAAGAGTGTGTGAATTGGTGACTGTGAACTAGGATTACGTGTGTCTGTGTGTTGTATCTGGAGAATTGACGTGTGTTCAGTCGAGCACAAGTGGGAGGAATTGTGACTGTGTGATTTCAAGATTGACTCAAGTTCAGTATGGAGTTACCTTGTATTGGAGTTGCAGATAAAAGAAGAATTGGTGATATGGTCGATTGGGGGTACAAACAGCTGAGTATAGTAACAGTTGCTGTCACAGTGATGGTAGTGTTCAAAACCACAAGAGCAAAACCTATTATGGTGCAATGATGCACTGGGTTGAGAGGCCAGGTGTGGTGTATTGGAGTGCATTGCACTCGAGGCTTTAAGGGATCATACCTATGCACAATGGGTGCACAGGCAGTGTACATGAAATGATGGATGGGATGTCAAGTTAAGTAACAACAGCAGATACTCAGTAAGTATCCGTGGAGTTTGTGAATTTAGGATGAAAGGAGGGAAGTTTACTGAATATGTAACTGTTATTTACCAGTATATCTATTATAAGTATCAGTTAAGCATTGGGGGTAATGATTATACACTATGGTAATCTTAGTATATAGTGATAACTGGTATATATATATATAGGTGATGCATGTAGGTACTAGAGAATATTAGCTAGTATGTATGGGTTATATATAATATTTAATAACATTACCTAGTTTAGCTAAGACCCTCAAGGTATTTGACTTAAAAAACTTAGGTAATGACTTCATAGGTTATATATATATATATATATATATATATATATATATATATATATATATATATATATATATATATATATATATATATATATATATATATTTGGTAATATTAGCTAGTTAGCTAATATTTTAGGGAAATGATTTAGAAACCCAATCAAGACATAATATACACTAGAATGGACTTGTAATCAACCTAGAATCTAGGAATTGACCTAGTATTGGCCTAGAAAGCATATATTGTCACACCCCGATCCTGAAGGCCCCGACAACGCTTCCGCCGGGCGCGAATCATCATGCCCCGGCGCTCCCGCGGTACGTAAGTCGTTTGCCATCGAGGCGTGATGCCGTGCGAGCTTGGGGTTGTGCCCGCACAAAGCAACATCGTTAAAGTTTTGTCTATCATCGAACTGATCGAGTACGCAACGGAGGGACAGTATTACAAATAATAACCCATCTGAGTAAATGGGATAAAGCTCAAGGCACAGGTTCTCTGAATACAATGGCATCGTTCCATAAATTATGTCCCTCTATACAAAAGTCGCTTAAAATATCTCGATACAGCTTAAGGCATCGACACCAGATTTCCGGGTCCTGGGAATGAGATATGACTATCTCTTCCTTGGACGATCCAGTACCTACGAACAAGCAAACTATTGGGGGTCAGCACTTTGGAGAAAGTACTGGTGAGTATAAAATCAACGAAAAGAAGCAATATTCACTAAAACCAACACTAAGTAATTATGTTATAAAATATTACATTACTAGTAATCTTTCTAGTTTTACCTAGCTTCGTTACATGTAGTACAAGAACATAGTCATATTACTTCTTTTGGAAACATCTTTGAAATCAGAATTCAGTTCAATACAACCAAGTATACAAGGTAAACGGTTCAAGCACGATGTACCAATCGAGGTGTGCGTAGCGTATCTCATAAGCTATACTCAAATACTCTAGGGACAAAGCAGCATCTAGTGGACTATCATTCTATCAAGCAAATAAGATGAGCTATCTATAAGATGTCGGTCTCCGAGAAACTCAGGATCAGTAGCAGTAATCCAGCTAACTAATAACTCTTTTATCTGATACTATTAGCAGCTATGACTCATGGTTGCTCTTCACTAAAATACGCTCAAAATAGCAGCCATAACCATGGTTCAGCTCTACACTAATAGCCATTGTTCGACCAATGCGAATGCATGAAATACTATCAGATAAACTCTAAGATGCACAAGATCATGAACAAGCTATATATATATATATATATATATATATATATATATATATATATATATATATATATATATATACTTATCCATCTCTGAGTAGTGCAAAACAATAAGCAAAATGGCATATCACTTTTGTAGTGATTCTTATCCTTTGCTGAACAGTTATCCCTGCAGCAGACATACAAGTTAACAACAATTTGCATATATATAAGGTTCTCTTTCCTGTCCGTCTCTGTATCAAACTATTAGGTATGCAAGATGACTAGCCCAGCATGCGCCCTAATTACCTGAAATGCAGCTATCTCCATGAACAAGTTAATTTCTCTAACACAAACTCAAACTCTTTCCAACAGAATCACCGCCTCCCATCTAATAGCCACGCCCCCTAGATCCCGTAGGACCGTAACATCAGGATGCACTATTAGTCTCACCCCATTAATCTCTATCCACTATTTTAATAGCCACACCCCCCTAGACCCCGTAGGACCAGAACATTGGGACATACTATTAGTCTCCAAACTTGTCGTTTAGCCTCCATCCACTGCAAGCTCCTCGATAACAAGCATATCACAAGCATAACACAATATGATAATACAAGTTTTCAATCCATCTATCTCTTATCTAATAGCCGCACCCCCATAGATCCCGTAGGACCGGAACATCAGGGCGGGCTACTAATCTCTTCTCTAATAAGACAAGCTATTTACTCTTTAAAATAATACAATCATACATTCAATCTAACTTTTGCATCAAAGACAAGAAATAATATACATGACGATAAGAAGATATATGAACGATCTTTAATTTAAGTAAGCATCTCACGGGTCTATTTATCTCTTTTAGTTAAGCATGTAGTTCTACTCTTTCCTTATCATGGCAAGGTTTATTTTATAGCGGTGTCAGTGTAACTAGCATGCAACATTCATTTCTATACTTTAGCATGGCAATGATTTTATCTCTTTTAGGCAAGCAGGTTCTCATTCTATCATTCTCAATGTGAATATTATCTTATTAATCAAACAAGCATTACAAAAACTTAAATTTATTATTAAGGCGTGCAAGAATCAGAGAATAAAGTTCTGCCCACTCACCTAGATCAGTCATCTTCTGGTTCAACAAGGAGCTCTCCAAGAAGGTTTTTTTTTGAGTCAGCAAACCGATATCTCTTGTACATAGTGCCAATGCGGAGCAGGACACTACATACTTACCTACCAAGAAAAAATTTTGTCCTTGAAACTTCAAGGAGAAACTTTTGATATCCAGAGCAACGATAATTCTCATCCCTCAACATCCTTAATCGAAAACTCTAGCAATCAACAAGCACGAAATCATAACTCTCGAGCAATAAATCCAATCCAAATTTTTTTTACACGCATCTTTGATAATATCTATAGACTTATTGTATGGAACGCTCTACGCAACAACGATATCAATGGGCAAGGAATTCTCATCTAGGAACAATAACGGAGGCGTAAGGCCAGAGAATCAAGTTGCCATGATACCATTCTTTCATGCCCTGATCCCGAAGGTCCTGACAATGCCCCCGCCGGGCGAGAGTTATCGCGTCGCGGTGCTCCCGCGGATCATATATCATTTACCATCGAGGCGTGATACCGTACGAACCTGGGGTTACGCCCGCATAAGACAACATTGTTAAAGGTTTGACTATCATCAAACCGATCGAGTATACAGTAGAAGGATAGTGTTATAAACAATAATCCATCTGAGTAAACAAGATAAATTTCAAGGCACGATGTTCTCTGAATAAAATGGCATCGTTCCATATATTATGTTCCTCTATACAAAAGCAGCTCAAAATATCTCGATACAGCTCAAGGCATCGACACCAGATTTTTGGGACTTGGGGATGAGGCACGGCTATCGCTTCCTTGAACGATCTAGCACCTGCGAATAAGCAAACTGTTAGTCGGTCAGCACTTTGGAGAAAGTACTGGTGAGTATAAAATCAACGAACATAAGCAACATTCATTAAAACCAACACTAAGTAATTATATTATAAAATATTATATTACTAGTGATCTTTCTAGTTTTACCTAGGTTTGTTACATGCAGTACAGGAATGGAATCATATTACTTCTTTTGGAAACATCTTTGGAATCAGAATTCAGTTCAATACAACCAAGCATGCAAGGCAAATAGTTCAAGCACGATGTACTAATCTGGGTGTGCGCAACGTAACTCGTGAGCTATACTCAAAGACTCTAGGGATAAAGCAGCATCTAGTGGACTATCATTCTATCAAGCAAACAAGATAAACTATCTATAAGATGTCGGTCCCCGAGAAATTGAGGATCAGTAGCGGTAATCCAGCTAATTAATGACTCTTTTATTTGATGCTATTAACAGCTATGACTCATGGTTGCTTTTCACTAAAATACGCTTAAAATAGCAGTCGTGACCAAGGTTCAGCTCTGCACTATATATATATATATATATATATATATATATATATATACTCATCCATCTCTGAGCAGTGCAAAACAATAAGCAAAATAATATATCACTTATGTAGTGATTCTTACCCCTTGTCGAATGGTTATCCTTGCAGCAGACATACAGGTTAGCAATAATTTGCGTATATATATATATATATATATATATATATATATATATATATATATATATATATATATATATATATATATATATAAGGTTCTCTTTTTTGTCCGTCTCTACATCAAACAATTATGCATACAAGAAGGCTAGCCTAGCATGCGCCCTAACTACCTGAAATGCATCAATCTCCATGAACAAGCTAACTTCTCTAACACAAACTCAAACTCTTCCCAACAAAAGCACTGCCTCCCATCTAATAGCCATGTTCCCCTAGATCTGGTATGACCGAAACATCATGACGCATTATTAATCTTACCCCATCAATCTCCATCCGCCATTCTAATAGCCACGCCCCCTAGATCCCGTAGGACCGGAACATTGGGACGCACTATTAGTCTCCAAACTTGTTATTTAGCCTCCACCCCCTACAAGCTCCTTGATAACAAGTATATCACAAGAATAAGACAATGTGAAAATACAAGCTTTCAATCCATCTATCTCTTATCTAATAGCCGCACCCCCCCTAAATCCCGTAGGACCGAAACATCAGGACGGGCTACTAGTCTCTTCTTTAACAAGATAAGCCATTTGCTCTTTAAAATAATACAAGCATACATTCAATCTAACTTTTGCATCAAAGATAAGCAATTATATACACAATGACAAGCAAACATATGGACATTCTTTAATTTAAGCAAGCATGGCACGAATCTATTTATCTCTTCTAGTTAAGCATGCAATTCTACTCTTTTCTTAGCATGGCAATGTTCGTTCGATAGCTGTGTCAGTGTGACAAACTTGCAATATTCATTTCTATACTTTAGCATGGCAATAGTTTTATCTCTTTTAGGCAAGTAGGTTCTCGTTCTATCATTCTCAATGCGAATATTATCTTATTAAGCAAACAAGCATTACAAAAACTCAAATTCATTATTAAGGCATGCAAGAATCAGAGAATAAAGTTCTGCTTACTCACCTAGATCAATCATCTTCTGGTTCAATAAGGAGCTCTCCAAGAAGGTTTTCTTTTTGAGTCAGCAAACCGATATCTCTTGTACATAGTTCTAAAGCAGAGCGGGGCACTACATACTTACCCACCAAGAAAAAGTTTTGTCCTCGAAACTTCAAGATAAAACTTTTGATATCCAGAGCAGCGATAGTCCTCTTCCCTCACCATCCTCAATCAAAAACTCTAGCAATCAACAAGCATGAAATCATAACTCTCAAGCAATAAATCAAATCTAGAAAACTTTTGCACGCATATTTGAGAATATCTATGAACTTATTATATGGAACGCTCTACGCAGCAATAATATCAATAGGTAAGGAATCGTCATCTAGGAACAACAGCGAAATGGGCGTAAGGCCAGAGAATCGAGTTGCTCTGATACCATTCTGTCACGTCCTGATCCCGAAGGTCCCGACAACGCCCCCGTCGGACGCGAATTATCGTACCACGACGCTCCCATGGGGCATATGTTATTTACCATCGAGGCGTGATACCGTACGAGCCTGGGGTTGTGCCAACACAAGACAACATCGTTAAAGTTTTGGCTATCATCGAACCGATCGAGTACATAGCAGAGGAACAGTGTTACAAACAATAATCCATCTGAGTAAATGGGATAAAGCTCAAGGCACGAGGTTATCTGAATAAAATGGTATCGTTCCATACATTATGTCTCTCTATACAAAAGCAGCTCAAAACATTCCGATACAGCTCAAGGCATCAACACCAAATTTTTGGGTCCTGGGAGGAGGCACGACTATCGCTTCCTCGGACGATCCAGCACCTGCGAACAAGTAAACTGTTTGTGGGTCAGCACTTTGAAGAAAGTACTGGTGAGTATAAAATCAACGAACAGAAGCAACATTTACTAAAACCAACACTAAGTAATTATGTTATAAAATATTACATTACTAGTGATCTTTCTAGTTTTACCTAGGTTCGTTACATGCAGTACAGGAACAGAGTCATATTACTTCTTTTGAAAATATCTTTGAAATCAGAATTCAGTTCAATACAACCAAGTATACAAGGAGTCAGTAGCCGATGAGGCTTAGAATTTTTTTATTTAAACTTTGTATTAGACTTTATTGAGATATTTGGCATGTATATTATTTTGGAGATGTATTGTGCCTAGACTAGTATTGTGGACTTGTGTTTGTATTATGATTCCTTTTTCATATTTCTTATTCCATATCGTTCTTTATCCTCCTTAGTTTGATTTTGTGATTGAATATGGATATCTTAATCATGTCATTATATTTGTTCCTCCGTTTGGAGTTGAGATAAAATTGACAGGTACCATATATATATTATATGAGATATTTAGATAATATAGTTGACCTAGACAGCATTCTACCATCGATGCCACAACGTAGGCTGGACATTGTTCACCGCTTGTGCCCCTATTCTTGGTATGGGTTGTGATATATTTTTAGTGGTGGTCCATGCAGGTCCAGAGATCGCAAGTAATATGATTTCGTAGTGGTGCTCAGACTTAGAGTACTGCTATGAGCCTTCTTTAGGATATATGATACAGGCTGAGAGTATACCCAATCACAAATATGAAACCTTTCCAAATAACTGTTTTGCTATCCCTATATATCTGAATGCTTGCTTTACTTTAAATATTTCTGTCATTCTTTGATGATACCGTATCTTATTTAATATTTATTCCTTTGTTTTGAATCTGTCTTCAGGATGCCTCCGTAGGTCAGGTTCTATTGCTTGGGAGCATCAGCAGCTTCCTCAGCTGCTTCTCCGCCTTTTGTGGAGAGGGCACCAGCAGCCACTGCTCCATCAGCTCCATCTTAGAGGGCCGCTTTACTAGTCCAGGTGGGCGTTACTGCAATAACTTTGGGGAGTGCTCTACCTCCAGTCCAGAGGATAGTACCCACATCTTCACAGAGGATGGTGCTTATAGCTTCAGATGGGCTACCACCCCCACCAGTAGCAGTTGATCCGGCACAGGTGTTTGCACTATTTCAGCAGATGATGGAGGCACAGAGGGCCCAAGTGGAGGCCTATCAGAGCCAGTCTGAGGTCATGAGGCAGGGTATTAAGAATTCCCACCATCTTACATTCGCTGTAATTGAGAGGGTTGTCTTGGCCCAGCCACATGTAGCTCCACCTTAGCCCGCCCCGTAGCAGCCGAGGCCGTGGACTATCATTGATTTTAAGAGGATCGAGCCCAAGGACTTTAAGGGCATTGAGAGGATTATTTATGTTGACGACTGGATCGAAGACATAGAGAGGAACCTGCGGCTGACACATATTCTAGAGAGACTATAGGTAGAGGCAGCAGGGAGCACGATGTATGATATCACATTAACATGGTTCAGGACCGACCCGAGGATCTCAGTACCTAGACTTACTTAGAAGGCTTTCAAAGAGCTTTTCAAGGAAAAGTTCTTTCTAGATGTGGCTCTGACTTCTCTAGAGGGTCATTTTCAGTACCTCGTCCAGGGCAGCATGACGGTGGACGAGTACGTAACAAAGTACTATAGATTGGGTCAATTTGTGGTGGAGGGACATAATCCCCAAGGAAAGGCCTGAAAGTTCAGAAAGGGTTAGAACAGGGAGAACAAATCCTATACTGGCGGATATCGCACAACTACATTTGAGGAGATCCTGGAGCAGGCACAGCAGGCGGGGAATAATTTAGATCTTGGCTCCAAGAGGATGAAGGATCCTTCAGGCGCTAGCAGTAGTGAGGGCCCAACAAAGCGGCCTTATTTTTAACAGCAATATCAGAGACAATTACAGCAGCTAATGGCAGTAGTTCCCCGTACCAGCTAGAGCGTCAGTACACCAGGCACACCAAATTTAGAGGCCAGCTCAGCCAACTATTCCTTTCCTATTTTGCAAGAAGCCGGGACATGGATATGATGCGTGCAGGATGAGATTGGGCCAATATTTATTCTGCAGATCAGGAGACCACCAGTTGAGGGCTTGTCCAAGGGATCTAGCTCATCTAGATCAGGGCGAGGCCCAGGCACAGAAAGCACCCGTGAGACTACTAGCAGGACACCAGAGATGACCTCCGTTGCTGAAATAGCAGCAAAGGTTTGTACAGCCCCAGCAGCAACAGAGAGGTGCGCAGCAGGGGTAAGGTTTTGCCTTGACCTTCGAGGGTGAGGAGCCAATTGGTGATGTCATCTTAGGTTAAGTCTATCTTAATTCTTTTTCAGCTCATGCTTTATTTGATTCGGTGCTACACATAGTTTTGTTTCTGTATCTTTTGCTTTAAAGCATTATCTTGAGACTGAACCGTTAGAGAGAACTTGGAAGATCACAATCAGGGGTGGTATTATCCTGGTCAGTAATGTTTACAAGGATCAGAGAGTTCTTTGGAAGGCCGAGAGCTGAGCGCGTGTTTACTCGTATGCCACTTCTGAGCTACAATATAGTACTCGAGATGGATTGGTTGAGTAGGCACCATGCTAGTATCGATTATCGTGGAGGCAAATTTTTGTTTCAGACGCAAGGAGAGATAGAGTTTGAGTTCATTAGAACAGAGCAGAGCAGAGCAGAGCAAGGGAGACTTCTGTGGAGCTATGGAGGAAGAGCAAGAGCCGTCACATCCATTGATTGCAGAGTATATGGAGTCTTTTCGGAGTTGCCGGGGTTGCCACCAGACAGAGATGTAGAGTTCTCTGTAGACTTAGTGCCAGGTACAGAGCCGATATCATAACACGTCTATAGGGTTAACGACAGTGAACTGGTAAAGTTAAAAAAGCATGTGGATGAGTTACAGGATAAGGGCTTTATCCGCTCCAGTTCATCACTGTGGGGTGCTCCTGTATTATTTGTATCGAAGAAGAATGGGTCGATACGTATGTATATCAGCTACAGGATTTTCAATAACCTCACTATTAAGAATAAATATCCGTTATCGTGGATTGATGATCTGTTTGATCAGTTGAGTGGAGCGAAGGTATTCTTAAAAATAAACTTGAGATTGGGGTACCACTATAATGCCCCACTCCGCATCGGCATTTTGTATCAGGTGAGTGGGCAGAACTTCGTTCTCTGATTCTTGCACGCCTTAATAATAACCTGAGTTTTTGCTTACAATATTTTTATAAGAGAATGATAGAACCTGTCTTGCATGTTAATGAACGAACTCACCTAGCATATCTTTGAAACAAACAAGTCTGCTTAACCGAGAATCCTGAAACGCTTGTCTAGAGTGCATGAATATGTTCACTATCATCTATGCTTCGAGAGAACCATATTATGCCTGAATGTGTTCAAGTGATAAGTCGGATTACCCCGCAACAACGGTAACTATTCTGATAGTTCGTCTCGTCTGCATACTAGAGTTTATTTGATAGTGTTCCATGTATTCGCATTGGTCGGACAATGGCTTTTGGTGGAGAGTTGAACTGCATGCGTCTAAGCAACCATGAGTCACAACTTCCATTAGCATTAGAGAAATGAGTCATTGGTATATTGTACAGCCAGCTGCCGATCCTGAGATACTCGAGGACCGCCTTGCATATAGCTAAGTCATTATATTGGCTTGGATAGATGGACTGCCCCTAAGATTGTGCATTATGTGTCTAGCTATGCATTCTCTCCCTCGAGTCTCACGAGACACGCTGTGCATACCCTAAAACAGAACATTGGCTTATCTTGCTTGCTTATTCAATATGAAACTCTATTTTCTAAAGATGTTTTCAAACAATGTAATATGACTCTGCTAGCGAACTGCATGAAACAAACCTAGGTAAACTAGAAAGATCACTAGTAATGTAATATTTTATAACATGATTACTTAGTGTTGGTTTTAGTGAATGCTTGCTTCTGTTCAGTTGTTTTATCTCACCAGTACTTATAAAAGTGCTGACCCACCAACAGTTTACTTGCTTGCAGGTACTGGATCGTCCGAGGGAGCGATAGGTGTGCCTCAGTCCCTAAGACTCGGAATCCTGGTTTCGATTGTGCCTCGAGATTGCTATCGTATAAGGGGGCATAATGTATGGAATGAATGCCTTTGCATAAGAGAACCCAAGTCCCTCGATTGTCCTGAATACTCAGTTGGCTAAATGTATTGCATTGCAACAATGTTCCTTTCCGCTGCTTACTCGACTGATGCGATGATAGCCAACAAACAACTTAAACGATATGGCCTTGTGCGGGCGCAACCCCAGGCTTGCACGACATCACATCCCGATACATCCCAAAGGGCCATCCTTTTCTCGCACCAGTGGGACAGGCACGGTAATTCACGTCCGATTCAGTCCGGCCCGGCGGGGGCGAGCGAGGCGGTGGTCCGGCCAGGCGGTCCCTCGGTTCGGGGGCCAGGGCGTGACAACCACCAGGTAAAAGTGAAGAAAAAAGACATTCCAAAGACCGTTTTCAGGACTCGATATGTGTAGTTTGAGTTTTTGGTGATACCGTTTGGGTTGACCAATGCCCCGACGGTATTCATGAACCTGGTGAGTAAGGTGTTTCATTAATACCTTGATTAGTTTGTTATGGTCTTCATTGATGATATATTGATATATTCGAAGACTCCGGAGGAGCATGAGAAGTAGCTGGGAATAGTTTTGGAGACCCTCAGGAAGGAGAAGCTGTATGGAAAGCTTTTAAAGTATGAGTTCTTTCTTGATAAGGTTGAATTCCTAGGGCATATGATTATAGGAGACGGGATCTCACTAGAACCAAAGATGATATCAGCAGTTGAGTTGTGGTCTACCCCGAGTTCAGTGGCAAAGATCAGAAGTTTTCTTGGATTGGCAGGCTATTATCGGAGATTTGTTCAGGACTTCTCCAAGATTGTAGAGCCGATGACTAGGCTGACCAGGAAGGACGTAGAGTTTGTCTGGACTGAGGAGTGTCAGGCCTCCTTTGAGGAAATAAAAAAGAGGTTGACTATAGCTCCAGTGTTGACATTGCCATCAGAGTCATGAGGATTTTTTATATACAGTGATGCTTCGGGTAAGGGTTTGGGATGTGTGTTACAGCAAAACAAGAAGGTGATTACCTATACTTCCAGGAAATTACGCCCTCATGAAAAAAATTACCCTATCCATGATTTGGAAGTTACAACAGTTATTTTTTCTCTAAAGTTGTGGAAACACTATTTGTATAGAGAGCGTGTGGAGATCTTTACAGACCACAAGAGCTTGAAGTATGTGTTTACACAGAAAGAGCTCAATATGAGGCATTGGCGATGGTTGGAGTTGATGAAGGACTTTGATATTTCCTTGCAGTACCATCCAGGAAAGGCCAACTTAGTCGCTGATTCCTTAAGCTGGTATCTAGTGGCTATGTACTTAACAAGGGACAGATATTTATTGGCCGATCTTGATAGTTTGGGTATTGAGATGTTAGTTCCTGGAGTTGCGACACAGATATGGGGACTTCAGGCACAGTCAGAGTTGATAGACCGGATTAGAGCTGCACAGTTCGAGGATGAGTCTTTGAAGAGCATCAGAGCACAGGTCCGGATGAGATTGGCAGAGGACTTCAGTATTATAGAGGATGGATCATTGCGGCACGGTACCATATTGTGTGTGCCGAGTGGAGCATTGCGTGAGGTGGTTCTTCAGGAGGCAAATCGATCTCAGTACTCAATGCATCCATGTGCTAACAATATGTATAGATACATGAGAGAGCATGTTTGGTAGTATGGTATGATGCGGGAGGTGGCGAGCTTTGTATCCAGATGCTTGGTATGTCAGCAGGTAAAGGCGGAGAGACAGAGGCCAGGTGGATTTTTTTAGACTTTACCTATTCTAGAATAAAAATGGGAACATGTGACGATGGACTTTATATCAGGGATTCCACGTTCTCTAAATAAAAAATACGTGATTTGGGTCATCGTAGACAGTTTGACCAAATTGGCATACTTTTTGCCATTCAAAGTGGGTACGTCTATCGAGAAGCTCGCGGAGATGTATGTGCGGCAGATAGTAAGATTGTATGGAGTTCCTGTGAGACTAGTCTCAGATCAGGATAGTCATTTCACATCCCACTTATGGAGGAGTTTACAGACTTGCTTGGACACCCAACTCAATTTTAGTACCGTATATCACCCTTAGAAAGACGGACAGTCGGAGAGGACTATTTAGACTCTCGAGGATATACTTTGCACTTATGTTTTAGATTTTGGAGGCTCTTGGGAGGATCACCTTCACCTGGTAGAGTTTGCTTATAACAGCAGCTACCAGGCCAGCATAGAGATGTCACCATTTGAGATATTGTATAGACGAAGATGCCATACTCCGTTATCTTGGGATAATGTTGGTGATAGATCCTTATTGGGGCTGAAGATAGTCGTGGATGCATCTGAGAAGGTGAAGCTTATCAGAGATATACTTCGGGTGGTGCAGGACAAACAACGATATTGGGCCGATAGCCACCGGAGACCTTTGGTGTTTGAGGTACAGGTTTTGTTTTGGATTGCTTGTGATTGCTTATTTTAGATAGAATTCTAAGGCTGTATTTTGTGCTAGGTGGACGATCTGGTATTCTTAAGAATTTCTCCGATATGTGACACGATTTGCTTTGGTGGAGGCAGAAAGCTTAGTCCATGGTACATCGGACCCTTCGGTATTCTTAAGAGGGTCGGTGTAGTGGCCTACAGACTAGACTTACCGTATGCACTAGAGGGAGTGCACAACGTATTCCGCGTGTCATAACTGAGACAATATGTGGCAGTTGCTAGCCATGTATTGGATTACTCAGAGATTGAGGTTGGTCCGACTCTGAGTTATCTTGAGCAGCTTGTGGAGATTCTGGATCGTAGAAAAAAGTTGTTGCAGAACCAGACGATTCCTTTGGTACGTGTCGCGTGGAGGCATCACTCTCCAGGGGAGTCTACTTAGGAGCGAGAAGCCGATATGCGTGAGCGATATCCTTATCTATTTGAGCCATGAGGACAAAATTTTGAGGACAAAATTTTTCTAAGGAGGGTAGGTTTGTCATCCCCGCTTTTCCAAATTAGGATATTTTGGTCATTTTGAATATCTATTTTTTTAGTGATTAATAATTATAATAGTGCTATTTAATTAAATTATGATTGGTGCTAATTACTTATAGTTAGTGGGCTAGCCTATTAAATAGACTTGACCATATTGAACCCAATTAGACTTGTCATGATAATTTATTTAGCCCAACATGGACTAGGCCCATTAGACCCATTCTCTTTAATTAATTAAGAGGATTAAGACTAATTTGCATTAGTATAGAGACTTTTTATTATACCCTCCTTAATTATTCCTCATGATTAACCATTAGGGATAAATTAGATATTTTTACTTGCTTGGAGAAGGGGTAAACAAGGGGCTGACCACATATAGCTCATTCTCTTTTTCCTCCTCACTATTTTTTCATTCATTTTGAGATCCCCAATTTATAGATCTCCAATTTCCTACACCCCTCCATCAATTCATTCTCATCCTCTCTTAATTTTACCTAGCAAGGAGGTTTGGATCTTAAATTTGCAAGGAGCACTATGAAGAGGAGCTTGTAGCAAGAAGATTATATCTGGATCGTGTCCATTGAGCATTTTATTGAGAATCTATCTTCCAATAGGTATAGATCTGAATTTCCTTTTATTCTAGCTTCTAAATCATGCATTTGACTATTAGAACCCTCCCATGGCATTAGGGCTACCTATAGGAACAAGTTCTAGGCCAATTGGTTGAGTATTGTGGCTTCTACATAGGTTTTTGTGTGTATTTTGGAAGAATTATGAGATTGACACATCAAGTGTGTGTTATGAGAGTAAATTAGTCAAATCGAACTTAGATCAGGGTTGAGATACTAGTTATGTGTCCACAATTGGATGCGATTATGTCGTATCCCAATACTGTGCGATATTGTGTGATATGGAGCTCAATTTGGGTGTTTGTGTAATTACTACTCAATTCTCATTGTTGTAAGTTACTTTAGTGGTATTATTATATATTTTATATATATAAATGATTATTATGTAGGAAATTGGATTTTGATACCTCATTGGGATGAGTATCATAATTTCCTAAGTTATACTCTATATATGTATTTGTTTAAATGCTTATAGTATAGTATATGGATGTAAGTATATGGTAATAAGTGTTTATACATATACATATTAGTGTATATATATATATATATATATATATATATATATATATATATATATATATATATATATATATATATATATATATATATATATATATATGCCTCTATTTTGTGTTGTGTGTGTTAAGAGTGTGTGAATTGGTGACTGTGAACTAGGATTAAGTGTGTCTATGTGTTGTATTTGGAGAATGGGCATGTGTGTTCAGTCGAGCACATGTGGAAGAAATTATGACTGTGTGTGGATGTGTGTCTTCAGGATTGACTCAAGTTCAGTATGGAGTTACTTTGTATTGGAGTTGCAGGTAAAAAAAGAATTGGTGTTGTGGTCGATTGGGGGTACAAACAACTGAGTATAGTACCAGTTGCTGTCACAATGATGGTAGTGTTCAAACCATATGAGCAACGACCCGACCTTCCTCTATATTCGACCCGACCCAGGTCGGCTATTTATATATATATATATATATATATATATATATATATATATATATATATATCGAGCAGTCACCCCAGACCTTCCCCCTCACCAACATCGC
The DNA here is from genome assembly GCA_036927795.1 of Iris macrosiphon. NCBI lineage: Eukaryota > Viridiplantae > Streptophyta > Magnoliopsida > Asparagales > Iridaceae > Iris > Iris macrosiphon. Next base: position 46,936,465 of record JAYESA010000005.1, on the reverse strand, counting down.
CGTCACTCGACCTTCGAACGTCGGAGCACTATCGCTGCAACCGCTGACCGGTACACGCGAACATCAAAACCGCAACAGAAACGAAACCCAGGTACCCATCTTCCCCGCTAAATTTTTTTTCTACATACGCTACCGAATTTTGATCCAGTTGTTTAGATTCACCACAACATGAACACATTCTAATGTCTTCAAGTAGTTTTATTCGAACCACCCTATTTCTGATGTAAATTTATCTAAAACTTTTCAAAAAACCACTATTTTAGATATATGTGAATTGACAGTTTTTGAAATCAACATGCTATTTTGGAAAGAGATTTTCTTCCAATCGAACTCACTTAATTATGATTTTTTTTCTGTTAGATAGTCTATATAACCAGGATCGCAATGACCCAATATTTATATACATTGGATCATTAATTCTATGCTAAATTTTGATTTAAAATAACAAAAAATAGTTTTCAAGAACTTAGAAACTTGTGATACGGAGTACGTCCTGACAAACTGGACCACCACATCACATATCAGTTGCACCAAAAGGAGTGTATGGTACATCCTGACGTGCGATCTTTCACGAAAGTTAATTTGGACGTGTGTACGCGTCGGAGTCAACCCATATCTTTCATGCCCCGGTTCCAAAGATAAGGAACTTAGTCACGTGGCAATGGCCAACAACACACTTCGGCGGGCATCCCAATCTAATGGGCCCGTCGGAGTGCACCTAAGCTGTAAAGTACAATGAATAACGCAACACATAACACATAAATAGTGAGTCTAAATCTCATCCACAGGCAACAGATATAAGAGCACATAGAGGTAATCACAACTACTAATGTGCAGAAAAGAAATATCACGAGAAAATATATCATAGTACAAATAATAAAGTAGTCACACGAGAACAAACCCGCTAGTACAAATACTGGAATGAAAGTAAGCAATAAGATAATTAGGAATGGTATCTGAAAGCTAGATAGTAATATCATTCCAAGGATAGTGTTACTACCAGAGATCAGATAAAATCCTCGGGAATAATCTCATCCTCTGCAACTGGTCCATCTGCCGGATATGCTCCCGGTCCGTACTCCTCTGGGTAATCCTCCTCGCCTAAACCTGGAAGGGAACCAGGTCTTCAGAGGGACGTAATAAGGTACAAGAATACAGCATGCCAAGTATAACAGAAAGTACAAGTGCAACGACGGGGTAATCTAGCATAACCAACTAAGTGAGACACAGTTTAAAGACAATGTTCGACACGTGGGCTGTCCAAAATAAAACCGTAGCTCCGAACAAGAAAACACATAGAACGTACCACAGCTCCGGGCAAAGAGTCACACGGGTGATACAACTACTCTAGATACATGATTACTACAGAAATAATACATATACATATATAAGCGCGTACAGAGGAGCCCAAACGTCTAGTAACTATCTTCCCCTTCCCAAGCGGTCAACGATTGTGCGATGAACCTGAACCTCTATCTAGCAGTCTCATCATACTATAGTAACTATTAACAAATATGACCCTAAGGTCGTTCCAGTCTCCAGTCATGATGTCAGTATCAGAAATATAGGAAATCTGGCACGATAATAGTATATGAATGTGTCCTAGGGTTATGATATACACAAGTACATAAATCAAGGTGTTACAAACATCTAGCATTCGTTACGAGATGTTACGATGAACGTCTACACCTGGTTGTGATCCGAACGTGAAGTAACGATCTTAATCAAACACGCACACAATGTATATAATGAAACAATAAATATCTGGTAACTGAAATATAGGGTGGCAAGGTACACTTGCCTTCGTCCGGCTGCTGATGACGGGGATCTGGTACAACGTCCAAGTCTGCAGGTCCCATAGTACCTAGAGACGAGATATAAACTCAATCAATAAACTATCACGAGGTTGAAATAAGATGTGACACATGTCTAATATTTGCTCAAACTCAGCTACAACTCACATGGACACGAAGCTAGAGGGTTGACCAAGGTTGACTAAGGGTATGTCACATCTAATCCGGTAAATCATCGGTATAATATCATCAAACAATTCCTCCATCCTACTATATTCATCACGGTGTTCATCAGTATTTCATGTATGATTGTTCCACAGATTTTACCTCAGTGTGCACAGACGTTAACATGCACATTTACTATCATCCCCGAAATAAACAATTAATTAATTTGTTAAAACCCTCGAATATGTGCACTTACTATAATTTTAAAATAAAACTTTGCCTCGATCCAATTCACTATTGCTATCCATTTCTCAATAATCGACCAATCTTTAGGTATTACGACATACACTTAATCAACGACCAATATTTCATACAACAATACGTATTCAACCCTAACAATTCTCATTCGACATTTAAAACCCAACCTCAATATATATCACCTATCCAACCATCACATGCATATATTTCAATTCATATTTAAACCATAAATATTTAGCTTAGCAATTTACCATCACTTGCATATAATAATACTAAAATCTCTACTCAGCATTTAACCATTAATTTTCATATTATACTTACAAAATAAAACCTAAAATCTTACATGCAAATATAATCTCAAAATATCAATGCATATATGTAACCCTTAACTAAATCCGTTTCATTATCAAACCCTAAACTCAATGTAGCATACATGAACCCTAAACTAAACTAAGCTATATATAACAAATTCAAAATATTAGACTATCCAAATCAATATTACACTACAAGAAGGGGGAGAGTTCACCTTGGCAATGTGGTGGTGATGCTGGCCGGTTGCAACATGCCAGAGGGGGAGGTCGTGGGGGTGTTAATGGTGGCGAGGTTGATGGTGAAGTCGATCGGAGGGAATGGTGGTGGTGCTGCGGGCCGAAGTCGTGGCGGTGGTGCTGGTGGTGTGTGGTGGTCGTGGGGTGGTGCAAGGGGGAGTGGTGGTGCTGGTGGTAGGGGTGGTGGTGTGAAGTAGTGGTGATGATGATGGTGGTAGAGAAGGGTGATCGGAGGGTGGTGCAAGGGGGAGTGGTGGTGCTGGTGGTGGGGAGTGGTGGTGTGAAGATGATCGGAGGGGATGGTGGTTGTGGTGGGGACGACTGGAAGTGGGTCGACATGGGGTACAACGGGTGGTTCTACGATGAAGACAGGGTAGATTGGGTGGCAATCGGCTGGGGTGCCTCTGCGGAGGTGGTCGAGGTCGGTCGGGTGGTGGTTGCCGGAGTAGGGGCCGGTCGATTCAGTTCGGTTTAATGAAGAAGAAGGAGAAGTGAAGAAGAAAGGAAGAACAAGAAAGGAAGAAGAAGAAAGGAGTAGCCTATGGTTGGGAGAAGGAGGGAGAAGAGAGAAGGTGGGGGGTTTCCCAAGGTTTTGGGGATTAGGGCCTGCTTGGGGAGATGTGAAGTGAGGAGACATTAAATAGGGAATGGTGATTGGGAGTGTGTGGTGAGGATGTTCCCTATTTGAATGAGTGGCTAGGATTAATCATGGAGGATTTTTTCATTCAAAGGAGAGAGTGTTGACTAGTCAAAGAATGGAGGGCTTCTCCATTTGGCTTGAACCAATGGGGTGTTGCCACCTAGTGCAACTTTTGCAAATTAGTCCCCTAAATTTGGGTATTTGCACAGACACATAAAATAATGAAAAATTTGTGGGGGAATTGGTGTTTGGTGTTTTGTAGGGTGAGGGGGTATTGTGTGTTTTGTAGGGTGAGGGGGTGTTGTATGTTTTGCATGGGCTTAATTCTTGGGGCATTAGGTTGAGTTGGGATTAAAAATATGATTAGTCAAAGTTGGTATCCCCAATTAAATTAGAATAAATTGTCTTGTGCTCTTAAATTAAATGGGGGCACATGGGGTCTCAATTTGGAGTGACACAAAGGTCATGAAGGGTGTAGGCTTGGTGTCAGTCTTTGACCTTTTAATTGGTCCGGCTCAACGGGTTGAGTTGGTGTCTCAAAATTGATGGCAACGACACAGGTGCGCGACACGGGATTAAATAATAGATTTTGGATACGGAAAGTTGTACAATTAAATTAGGGCACAAGAGATTATGATTTTGAGTGACGAAAAAGTCCAGCACCTAAATTGGCGTGTCAAGTCTAGAATACAATAATTTGTTAGAAATTATGGGCTGATGTTGGGCTCTGAATATTGTAACAACGGTAGGATGCACCAAGGGTTTAATTAAAGAAACAGACATCTGCAACCTTAAATCTAAAACTCAAATACCTGATGTTAAACCAAAATTTTCTAACCCATAACCCGTCTATCTATAAAATAAATGAGGTAATATCTTCAAAAATACCCGCCTCTGCCTCCGAATCTGATAGTACCACGAGTAGGCGATATCTTCAAAAATACATGGTCACCTTCCTTGAACTCCAAAGGTCTTATCACGCCCCAGTCCTAAAATACGTAGGACCAGGAATACGTGATACGCCAGCTACACATTCGACCAGACTCTGGTCTGACTTGAATACGTATGAGCTGTATAATATAAAGGTGCTCTATCTAGATATCCCATAAATGTAAACCTCTATGTCTCAATCCATAATGTACAGCAGTATACAAGAAAGAGCTATATGTGCTAAAGTCGGCCGCCCAATAACACACTAACTCGAATAAACTCAAGAAAAAGTATGAGTCTATAAAAATTAGACTATAATAGCAGATGAATAATCAATGTAAAATAACCATAATACTGGTAGATAAGATGTGAGTACCTGGTACCATGCCCGCAAGATGTACAACTCCAACAACAACTCCAAATGCTCCGTATTCATCTATGCTGCAAAACTGGCAGGGAACCAGGTCCTCAGAGGGACGTAACAAGGTACAAAATATAGCATGCCAAGTAAATAGAAAGTACAAGTGCAACGACAGGGTACTCTATCATAACCAAACAAGTGTGACACAGTTTGAAGACAATATTCGACGCGTGGGCTATCTAAAATAAAAAGCTCCGAACACAGAGACACACGGGGCGTACCGTAGCTCCGAGCACAGAGTCACACGGGTGATACACTACACTAGAATACAGGAACACTACATATACATATATAAGCGCGTGCAGAGGAGCCCAAACGTCTAGTAACTGTCTTCCCCTTCCCAAGCGGTCAACGATGGTGCGCTGAACCTGAACCTCTATCTAACAGTCTCGACACACAGAAGTAACTCAACAGACGCGACCCTAACGTCGTCCCAGTCTCTGGTCATGATATCAGTATCAGGATATAGGAATCTGGCATGATCACAGTGTATAGGTGTGTCCTGGGGTATCGATATACTCAGGTACGTACATTGAGGTGTTACGAACATCTAACAATCATTCTAAAATGTTACGATGAACGTCTGCACCCTGTTGTGATCCGGACGTGAAGTATCGAACGTAAACATAAATACGTGCATAATGTACATAAAGAAACAATAAATATCTATAATCTAAAATACAGGGTGGCAAGGTACACTTGCCTGCGTGCGGCTGCTGATGACGGGGTCCCGTTACCACGTCCGAGCCCTCAGGTCCCGCGGTACCTAGAGATGAGATACAAACCAAAATCAATAATCTATTCTATGTCAGATAAGGATGCGACACACATCTACACCTAAACTCAGTCTCAGCTACGACTCACAGGGACAAGATGCTAGGGGGTTGACCACAGTTGACTCAGAGTACGTTATATCTACTCAAACTAACCCTCTGTACAATATCATCAAACCCTGATCTAGTCCTCAGTTTCCTCTGGCCTTTATAGACATTATCATTACGTTTAATTATGTCTTCCTCAAAATAATTACTCATTAATTATTAGGCCTTCCTTTTTAACCTTCATTACTATTTCACCATATAAACTACTCCTTAATGAATCTCGTAACATATATAGAATCTATTTCCAAAATATATACTTCCTACTAACCCAAATCACAACTGATATAAAATATAACTATATGTCTCCATTCCTATCTTCCTTATCACCTTCTATGTAGGAAACCGTTCTCTTTACCACATGTTCTTCCCACATATATGCTTAAATCAATATGCATATTCCTGCTAAACACATGCCTTGCTCTCCTTCCATACGTATATCCCTCACCATGGATTTCAACACACATATATATTAAGCATTTTCTATTTCTTCTCGATACAGCCAGGGAAACAACCTCATTATTCTACTCTGAGCGTCCTCCCTAAATACCTATTTGCACACTCAATATTCAATTTCAATGTTTCCACAACCGTGGGAAGAAAGAAAGTTTAGAGCTGCAAGTGATGAAAGAAAAACAAGGAAAGGAAAATATACCTATGGGTGAAGGAAAAGTGTTGCTCTGAATAAGGAGTGAAAACTCGCATCGGGGCAGGTTCGGTGTACAAACCGAGTCGATGATGAAAATGCAGAATGGCGACCGCATCTTATCGAGATACGAAGATCTCCTGGCTTCGACTTTTCTCGCTGATTCTATGCCTGAGGAAGGAGCTGATGTTGATGCACGATAGAAATGTCTTCTATTTTTACCCACGGATCGGGAACTTGGAGGAAAGGAAGGATTTAGAAGAGAATGAACCACGGTGGTGGCTGGTGGTGAAGAGGGGTGGTACGGCTGGTGGTGTGGGGTAGTTTGAGAAGTCAGAGTGGAGGTGGGGTAATCAGCTGGGTGGTGGTCGTGGACACCAGTAGCCGTGGTAAACTGCTCGTGGGAATGGCAGATGGAAGTCGGACAGGACGGGGTACTGCACTGGCCGGAGTCAGGGTGGAATCAGGCTAGAGCTGCCGCGGGGTGATGCACTGGCCGGAGTCGGGAGGAAAAGCTGCAGTGGTGCGAGTGGTGGAGATGCCGGAATTGTTGTAGCCGCGTGGAGGAGCTCCGAGGGGAGGCTCGTGGAGCTCGAGGGGGACGTCGGCATCGTCAGTAGCCGATGGAGGAGCTGTGGCGGAGATGATGAGAATGTCGTCGTGGTGGTGGCAGCAATGGCGGATGGAGCTCGTGATCGCCGAAGCAGGGAGGCTTGGCCGGGAGCCATTGTGGTTGCTCGACCAAGCGAAAAATGCTCGGACGGGAGCAGTGGCGGTACGGCAGGAAGTCAGCAGCTCTGTGAGAGAAGATTAGGATCTCGGCCGCCGGAGAATGGTCAGTTGGCCGGGGTAGGGGTGGCCGGCCAGATCTATGGGAGTGGGGTTGAAGAAGGAGAAGAGAGGAAGAAGAAGAAGAAGAAGAGAAAAAAAAGAGAAGAAGAAAAGTGGCTGTGTGTTTTAGGAAGGAGTGAGGAGAGAGAAATGGGGGATTTCCCTAGGTATTGGGATTAGGGCCGGCTTGGAAGAAGTGATGGGTGAGGATGAGGTTTTATAGGGGAAGGGTGATGTGAGTGTGTGGTGGGGATGCTCCAATTCAAATGGAGGGCTATGATTGAACATGGAGGATTGGGTTTCTCTATGCAAAGGAAGGGAAAAAAATGTTGACTAGGTCAAAGAATGGTAGGCTCTCCATTTGGTCATGGCCAATAAGGTGAGGACACCTAAATCAATAAATTGCAACTAAGCCCCTTAAATTCGGGGAATTACACGAACACATGAAATGATACAAAAATTATGGGAAAAATGGTGTTTGGTGATTTGCATGGTGAGGGAGTGTTGTGTGTTTGGCATGGGTTTAATTAAATGGGCATTAGGATTAATTGGGGATTTAAAATAGGATTAGACAAAATTGGTATCCCCGATTTAAATAGAATTAAAGTGTTCCGCATTTTTAAATTAAGTGGGGGCACTTGGGGTCAAAATTTGAAAATGACACAAAAGTCAAAAATGGTGGGGGCTTGGAGTCAGTCTTGGACCCTTTAGTTGGTCCGGCTCAACGGGTTAAGTTGGTATCTCAAAATTGAGGGTAATGACACAGGTGTCCGACACAAAATTAAATATGGGATTTAGGATACGGGAAATTGTGTGATTAATTTAAGGCACAACGGATTTGATTTTTGTGTGACGGAAAAGTCCAGTGCCTAAATTGGCGAGTCAAGTCAGAAGTACAATAGTCCGATGGAATTTATGGGCTGATATTGGGCTCCGAATAATTAAGTAATGATAGGGCGCGCCAAGGGTTTAATTAAATAAAATAACAGACAAAAACAACTCTACTCTAAACCTCAACATCTGCTGCTAATCCAAAATTTTCCAAATTCATACCTGACTATCTATAGAATTATCGAGGGGGTTTACAGGTCTACGGTGTGCACCTGCCCAATGCTTCTGTCTGTCCTGTGCTGCACGCAGGTGGCTCTGAATCTGCTTGACTTTCTCTACGGTCTGTGTCACCAACTCTGGACCAAGTATCTGACGCTCTCCCACGTCACTCCAACATGCCGGTGACCTACACTTCCTGCCGTACAGTGCCTCATAAGGTGCCATCTGTATGCTAGCCTGGTAGCTTTTATTGTAGGAGAATTCTACCAAGTATAAATGGTCCTCCCAAAAACCTCCAAAGTCGATCATGCACGCTCTCAATATATCGTCTAGTATCTGTATCATGCGCTCTGACTGGCCATCAGTCTGTGGATGATATGCAGTGCTGAACTAGAGACAAGTTTCTAGACTCTCCTGCATACTTCGCCAAAAATATGACATAAATCTGGAATCATGATCCGATATAATGCTGACAGGCACCCCATGTAGTCGTACTATCTGCCTCATATACATGTTAGCTAATATCTCTGTGGACTGCCCAACTCTGAAGGGCAAGAAATGTGCAGACTTGGTGAGTCTATCTACGACAACCCAAACTACATCCTTCCCGCTAGGGCTCCATGGAAATCCTGTAATGAAGTCCATGGTAATGTGTTCCCACTTCCACTCGGGGATGGGAAGCGGCTGCAATAGTCCTGCAGTCCTCTGATGTTCAGCCTTGACTTGCTGACAGACCAAATATCTCGCGACGAATCTTGCAATCTCTCTCTTCATCCTATGCCACCAGTAATGTTGTCTCAAATCTCGATACATCTTCGTACCACCGGGATGAATAGAATAAATTGAGCTATGAGCCTCGGTCATCAACTCCTGGTGTAGCTCGCCACTCAAAACGTATAGGAGATCTCCATACCTCAATGTTCCGTCTTCATGAATCCTGAGTCCCGTCTGTATGCCGGCCTCTATCCTCTCTCGCAGTCGTCGAAATCTCGCATCTGTAGGCAGGGCTGCCCTGATCCTCTCAACCATCGTAGACTTAACCTTGAGACTTGTAATATCTCGCAACCGCACGGTGCGTTACGCTGAGTCGGATTGAATGAAACAAATACGGGTTATATTTGATTTGTTGGATTTTGGGAAGAAGTATTGATTGAGTTGTTTCATGTGCAGATGGCTAGCGGGTTCGATGGAAAACAGGTGTTCGTTCAGAGCAGTACTGAGATAGCTGGGTTGGAATGATAATGCCATCTTCCTTAGTCCGATCGGTTGGATGATTTGTAGAGCACGGCCTGCTCGTACGGTCATACCAGTTGAGTAGATCGCGCTTGCATCGGACCACGGGTTCAAAGGATTGGCCGTATCGGCAGGACAGGATGTCTAACGGGATCAAACATAGTGAGTGGGCTCTTTTCCTTCTCCTCTACTCCTTCATACCTAATAATATGGAAAATATGTAAAAGGCTTGAACACTTGGGCTAAAACATTGGGAAATACTACACTGAGGTGTGCATAGAGTGTACGTCATTGGCTTGGTAGGATTGTGGCTTGATTTAGTTTACGCGTTGGATAGTTGGAGCTAGAGTTGGAATATTGCATTTGAGGCAGTTGGTTGGATGATTGGGATTATGCTTGGACAGTTGGAATGATTCATTGAGTCATTAAGAATATTGGGATTTGGGCAAGCGAGCATACATTTGTGCACGAGTATCACTTGGTCGCTTTGTCTTGCAAAGCGAGCAGTTATGGTTCAAAATCGAACAACTGCATTGGCGAGGGTGTTGTGCCGCTTGATGGGGCATCGTGCCATGAATGGGGCATTGTGCCACTGAAACGGCATTGTGCCATGGGTTAGCTTTGAGCATGGGTGTTGCACCATTGGAAACACTGTGTTGAGAAGAGGCATTGTGCCTATGAAAATAACTTGGATATGGTGCCTTGGGCTATATGTTGGAAGAATGGTTATGGATGTTTTGGTTGGATAATTCATGGAACGAGTCTAGGATCGCTTGGTGGGGCGAGAATATTTCGATCCTCTCGTCATACCTACTGTGTCTGCATTGTCACGGACAACCTGTGTGGCACAGGGTTTGGTTTCCTGGAACGGGATGAGGCACCGGGGCACCGAGACCGTTCCACCATGGAGGAAACAATGGACATCGCGCGATTGGGCGCAGTGCTGGTAGTCCGATACCACAAGGCGGGAGTAGCTGCCCAACCCTGGATCGGGTAGGATTGCCCTATTGATCTTGGTTCGATCAATGTCCTTTATGGCTTTTAGCCAGTGACTTCATATAGTATAGTGTTGGCTTGCTTTTCTTTTGTTGGTTTGGCTTTCGTGTAGGCGCGGCCACCTTGCCTCGGCAAGAGTGTGCACTGTAAGATTTGGATTGTAAGTGTTGGTTGAGGATGGATATTGAGACTTGGTTGATGGTTCGATATGTTATCGTGTTGCTTGGACTTGAACATGACGGTTTGCATACTAGTTTCCTTCGGGTTGGTTATATATTTGCTTGTCGATTGGTTCGAGTTGAATGCTTGCATGCTTAAACTGCTTTACAGCTTTTCTTAACATGTCATCCCTATGCCATGAAATGAATCTAGGATTCAACTAGAAAGATCACCATTTAACTGTTTGCATTCACTATTTACTTAGTGTCGGCTTAGGCGAATGGGTTACCCCGCTCACCAGTACGGTTGTGTAATGACCCACGTTTGTGGGCATTATTTTAGGTACGCAGGCGTAGTGGCACTGCTTGGATATACGAGGCATGATGTATGAACTGTAAGTACCTTTTTGGGCTAGAGAAAAGAGCAAGAGTATTTTATCGCCTTCGTGGCCTTGTCTTCGATGAGGCATTCCATTTGACCCTATCGTGAGCTTCGATGCGTATTACTCTGATGTGTGCTTGGTACACAATACTTGGCTTCCGCTGTAACTTGGTTGTTTCGATGATAACTTTTGGTGTTTGACAATATCGCCTTGTACGAACGCAACTCCAGGCTCGTAGGACATCACGTCCCGATGAGAACGATGGTCCTGCAGGAGAGCTGTAAATGTGGTGATTCACGTTCAGCAGGGACTATTGAGCTTGCGGGAGATTGGGGCGTGACAAGACTGGCCATCTGTCCATCCATGCCTGGTAATACAATCTCTATCCCAAGCTCTTGAAGATCCTCTAGCAATTGTCGCTGAGGCATCAAAAAGTAGGCCATGGGCTTCCTGCTTAAGGCATCTGCTACTATATTCGCCTTGCCAGGGTGGTACTGCAAATCAATATCATAATCTGTCATCAACTCTAGCCAGCGCCTCTGTCTTATGTTGAGCTCCTTCTGCGTGTAGACATACTTCAGACTTTTATGATCTGTGTAAATCTCAACACGCTCTCCATAAAGGTAGCGTCACCATAGCTTTAGTGCAAATATAACTACAACTAGCTCTAGATCGTGCGTCGGATAGTTCTTCTCATGAACTCTCAGCTGTTTCGATGCGTAGGCTATCACTTTGCCGTGTTGCATTAGTACACATCCTAATCCGCTCCCAGATGCATCATTGTATACTATAAATCCTCCCGATCCTGAAAAAAGTGTCAAAATCGGTGCTGATGTCAGACGCTTCTTCAGCTCATCGAAAGTCATATGACACTCGTCGGTCTAGATAAACTCCTCGCCTTTATGCGTCAGTCGCGTCATAGGCGCAGCGATCCTCGAGAAATTTTCCACGAACCTCCGATAATATCCGACAAGTCCGAGGAAACTCCTAACCTCTGTAACTGATGTAGGGGTAGGCCACGTCTCTACTGCAGCTATCTTCTCCGGGTCAACTGATAGTCCATCTTTGGTGATTATGTGTTCCAAGAATGGTACTCTATCTAAGCAGAACTCACATTTACTGAGCTTGGCGTACAGCCTCTCCGGCCTCAGCGTCTCCAATACAATCCTGAGATGTCTCTCGTGCTCCTCTTGGCTCTTGGAATATACCAAGATGTCGTTGATAAATACCACCACGAACTTATCTAAGTACTGGTGGAAAATATTGTTTATCAAACTCATAAATACTACTAGCACGTTGGTTAAACCAAACGGCATGACTAGAAACTCATAGTGCCTATACTTCGTACGAAAAGTCATCTTCGGAATGTCCTCTCTCCGTACCTTGATCTGATGATAGCCGGATCTGAGATCGATCTTCGTGAATACACATGCACCACTAGGCTGATCAAATAAATCATCGATGCGCGGCAGTGGATACTTGTTCATTATAGTTACAGCATATAACGCCCTATAATCAATACACAAGCATACCGTCCCATCCTTCTTCGGCACAAATAAAATGGGTGCTCTCCATGGAGATACACTTGCCTGTATGAAATCCTTATCTAAGAGATCATCTACTTAAACTTTTAACTGAACCAACTCCTTCGGTACTAGTCTGTAGACGGGAGAAGTAACTGGCTCGGCTCCGGGAGTCAACTCTATAGTGAACTCAATCTCTCTGTCAAGTGGCAGGCCTGGGAGATCCTCTGGAAACACATCCTCAAACTCTGATATAAAGTGAGGGTATATCGGTTCACCTTCTGAAATGTGTGTCGCTAGGGTAGGTTGGACACCATGCTCTCGGGCTCCCCGAAGAAACTCAAACTTAGGGTGATCTGGGAGTCTAAATATGACACAACCACGTCGGCAATCTAGCTTTGTATGGTATTGGCTCAACCAATCCATGCCTAGGACAATGTCATAGTCCGGTATGGAGAAGACCAGAAATTGGGCACGCATCTCTCGCCCGCAGACAACTACTGAACATGATCTACAAGTGTCGCTAACAGGTACTATACCACCTCCCGTAAGAATTCTCTTGATCTTCGGAAGGGGTGCAGTGGCTATTCTATGGGTGGCCACAAAACTAGCAGCTATGAAAGAGTGTGTGGCACCATAATCAAATAAGACTACTTCTGGTAATGAAGTTACTAAGATAGTACCTGCGATCACATGTTCGACTGTCTCTGCCTCCTCTATAGTCATCGCATAGGCCTGACCATGTCTCGGTGGCGGTGCCCTCGGCTGCTGCTGTCGAGCCTGCTGGAATCGATCTGCCTGTGGGGCCAAGGATGGCCTCCTCTGATTTCTCCCTGGTGTTGGTGGTCGTAGTGCTCCAGCTCCTGCGTAAGGCGGCCTCGGTCCGGAAGCTGCTAATAAGGCCTCGGTGCTGGCAAGGCTAGCCGATGAACCATCTGTACTGGAGCCCTCTGGTCTGGGCAATCTTGGACTGCATGCTGGTCCGACCCACATCTCAAATAAGCGCCCAGTCTCCGTCGACAGTCCCTCAATAAATGTTCCTTCTTGTCGCAGTAATGGCATGTGGGAATAACAGTTCCCTGCAGGGGTGCTGCTCTCTGCTGCTGCTGTTGTACCAGTGGACGCTTCGCAGGTCCTCCCTGCAGGGCTCAAACTACTGATGACGATGCACAGGAGCGCTTCAGGTTGGCCTCCATCTTGTTGATGTGGTCCTGGCGTCGTGCTGCTAATAATACCTCGGAGTAGGAGGTGGGGGCTATGGACCCAATAAGTCTCTGGGTCTCGAAGCTCAGGCTTTCATAGAACTTCTCGGCCTTTGCCTCCTCGGTCGGGATCAGGTACGGTGCAAATCTGCTCACACGGAGGAACTCAGCATTATATTCCTTTATCGTCATACCGCCCTGCCTGAGGTTCTGAAATCTATCCCCAAGCTCTGATCGGGCAGTGGAGGGTATATACATCTCCTGGAAGAGCCTAGAGAACTCTTCCTACATGACCCAGTCTGGTCCCAAATGCTGCTCCTCTGAGAGCCACCGGTGATGAGCGTTGCCAGTGAGCTGCATCCTGACGGTAGTCATCCATCGGTGCCGGGGGAGGTTGGTAGCCTCCAGCTGGTGCTGAATGCTGGTGAGCCATGCATGGACCTCCGTCGGCTCTTTTGTGCCAGCAAAAGGTTGTGGCATCATACAACGGAAGTCTATGATAGACCCCATCATCGACTGGTGTGCTGGTGGTGACGCCTGCCCCAAGGCCGTCACGATACTCTCCCTCAAGGTCTCAGCCTGGCGCTGCTGGGCCTGCTGCTGAGCCTGCTACTGGACCTGCTGCTGGGCCTGCATTATCGCATATACCATCTGAAATATCTGTATCCCATCCATGGGTTGCCCTGCGGGGAATGGCATATAGGGCATCTGGGGAGGTAATGGTGGAAGTGGGGGCAGCTGCTACTCCTCTTGTCTCAGGGTCCTCTGATCCTCAGGATCGGCCGGATACGGAGTCTGATGCCCGTCCGAAGGTACCTCTGGCTGCCCCGATGACTGTCCCAGTGGAGCTGGAGTCAATAGAAGGATATGCCCCAATTCTGGTTCCCCGGATGATCCTACGTCACGGGGGACATCGCCCTGTTGCGCGACGCATCCGCTGCGGAGATTCATAACTCTGAAAAGAAGTTATGACTGCTATCAGCGTTGAGGAAATAAACAAGATACAATTTGGTAAAAGAAATCGAGATAGAGGTATCATGTGAAGGTTTTAAATTTGTAGATGAGATTCCTAATATCTATTCCTAATTTACAGGCTCGTTTGGCACAGTCAGGTGACCAAGGCGATTTAAATTGGACCTGCATGGGCCACCACAAAAACCTTGTCATGTCCCAGTTCCAAAGATAAGGAACTGAGTCATATGGAAATGGCCAACAGCACACTTTAGCGGGCATCCTAATCCAATGGGCCCATCGGAGTGCACCTAAGCTGTAAAGTACAATGAATAACCCAACACATAACACATAAATAGTAAGTCTAAATCTCATCCACAGGCAACAGATATAAGAGCATATAGAGGTAATCATAACTACTAATGTGCAGAAAGGAAATACAACGAGAAAATATATCATAGTATAAATACTAGAGTAGTCACACGGGAACAAACCCGCTAGTACAAATACTGAAATGAAAGTAAGCAATAAGATAACTAGGAACGATATCTGAAAGCTAGATAGTAATACCGTTCCAAGGATAGTGTCACTAACAGAGATCAGACAAAATCCTCAGGAATAATCTCGTCCTCTGCAACTGGTACAGCTGCCGGATATGCTCCCGGACCGTACTCCTCTGGGTAATCCTCCTCGCCTAAACCTGGAAGGGAACCAGGTCCTCAGAGGGACGTAACAAGGTACAAAAATACAGCATGCCAAGTATAATAGAAAGTACAAGTGCAACGACGGGGTAATCTAGCATAACTAACTAAGTGAGACATAGTTTAAAGACAATGTTCGACGCGTGGGCTGTCCAAAATAAAACCGTAGCTCCGAACACAGAAACACACGGGACGTACCGCAGCTCAGGACAAAGAGTCATACGGGTGATACAACTACTCTAGATACAGGATTACTACAGAAATAATATATATACATATATAAGCACGTACAGAGGAGCCCAAACGTCTAGTAACTATCTTTTTCTTCCCAAGCGGTCAACGATTGTGCGCTGAACCTGAACCTCTATCTAGCAGTCTCGTCATATTATAGTAACTATCAACAAACGTGACCCTAAGGTCGTCCCAGTCTCCAGTCATGATGTCAGTATCAGGAATACAGGAAATCTGGCACGATAACAGTGTATAAATGTGTCCTAGGGTTACGATATACACAGGTAAGTACATCGAGGTGTTACGAACATCTAGCATTCGTTACGAGACGTTACGACGAACGTCTGCACCCGGTTGTGATCCGGACGCGAAGTAACGATCTTAATCAAATATGTGCACAATGTATATAATGAAACAATAAATATCTGGTAACTAAAATACAAGGTGGCAAGATACACTTGCCTGCGTCCGGCTGCTGATGACGGGGATCTGGTATAACGTCCAAGTCCGCAGGTCCCGTAGTACCTAGAGACGAGATATAAACTCAATCAATAAACTATCACTAGGTTAAAATAAGATGTGACACACGTCTAATATTTGCTCAAACTCACCTACAAATCACATGGACATGAAGCTAGAGGGTTGACCAAGATTGACTAAGGGTATGTCACATCTAATCCAATAAATCATCGGTACAATATCATCAAACAATTCCTCCATCCTACTATATTCATCACGGTGTTCATCAGTATTTCATGTATGATTGTTCCTTAAATTTTACCTCAGTGTGCACAGACGTTAACATGCACATTTACTATCATCCCCGAAATAAACAATTAATTAATTTGTTAAAACCCTCGAATATGTGCACTTACTATGATTTCAAAATAAAACTTTGCCTCGATCCAATTCACTATTGTTATCCATTTCTCAATAATCGACCAATCTTTAGGTATTACGACATATACTTAATCAACAACCAATATTTCATACAACAATACGTATTCAACCCTAACAATTCTCATTCGACATTTAAAACCCAACCTCAATATATATCACCTATCCAACCATCACATGCATATATTTCAATTCATATTTAAACCATAAATATTTTACCTAGCAATTTACCATCACTTGCATATAATAACACTAAAATCTCTACTCAGCATTTAACAATTAATTTTCATATTATACTTACGAAATAAACCCTAAAATCTCACATGCAAATATAACCTCAAAATCTCAATGCATATATGTAACCCTTAACTAAATCCGTTTTATTCTCAAACCCTAAACTCAATATAGCATACATGAACCCTAAACTAAGTAGGCTATATATAAAAATTTCATAATATTAGACTAACCAAATCAATATTACACTACAAGAAGGGGGAGAGTTCACCTTGGCGATGTGGTGGTGATGCTGGCCGGTTGCGACATGCCGGAGAGGGAGGTCGTGGGGGTGTTGATGGTGGTGAGGTTGATGGTGAAGTCGACCAGAGGGAATGGCGGTGGTGCTGGTGGTATGTGGTGGTCGTGGGGTGGTGCAAGGGGGAGTGGTGGTGCTGGTGGTAGGGGTGGTGGTGTGAAGTAGTGGTGATGATGATGGTGGTAGAGAAGGGTGGTCGGAGGGTGGTGCAAGGGGGAGTGGTGGTGCTGGTGTTGGGGAGTGGTGGTGTGAAGATGATCAGAGGGGGTGGTGGTTGTGGTGGGGAAGACTGGAAGTGGATTGGCGTGGGGTGCAGGGGGTGGTTTCGCGGTAAAGGCTGGGTGGATTGGGTGGCAGTCGGCCGGGGTGGCACGGCGGAGGTGGTCGAGGCCGGTCGGGTGGTGGTTGCCGGAGTAGGGGCCGGCTGGTTTAGTTTGGTTTAATGGAGAAGAAGGAGAAGTAAAGAAGAAAGGAAGAAGAAGAAAGGAAGAAGAAGAAAGGAGTAGCCTACAGTTGGAAGAAGGAGGAAGGAGAGAGAAGGTGGGGGGTTTCCCAAGGTTTTGGGGATTAGGGCCTGCTTGGGGAGATGTGAAGTAAGGAGACATTAAATAGGGAATGGTGATTGGGAGTGTGTGGTGAGGATGTTCCCTATTTGAATGAGTGGCTAGGATTAATCATGGAGGATTTTTTTTATTCAAAGGAGAGGGTGTTGACTAGTCAAAGAATGGAGGGCTTCTCCATTTGGCTTGAACCAATGGGGTATTGCCACATAGTACAACTTTTGTAAATTAGTTCCCTAAATTTGGGTATTTGCACAGACACATAAAATGATGGAAAATTTATGAAAGAATTGGTATTTGGTGTTTTATAGGGTGAGGGGGTATTGTATATTTTGTAGGGTGAGGTGGCGTTGTGTGTTTTGTATGGGCTTAATTCTTGGGACATTGGGTTAAGTTGGGATTAAAAATGGGATTAGTGAGAGTTGGTATCCCAATTAAATTAGAATAAATTGTCTTGTGCTCTTAAATTAAATGGGGGGCACATGGGGTCTCAATTTGGAGTGACACAAAGATCATGAAGGGTGTAGGCTTGGTGTCAGTCTTTGACCTTTTAATTAGTCCAGCTCAATGGGTTGAGTTGGTGTCTCAAAATTGATGGCAATGACACAGGTACGCGACACAAAATTAAATAATAGATTTTGGATACGGAAAGTTGTGCAATTAAATTAGGGCACAAGAGATTATGATTTTGAGTGACGAAAAGTCCAGCGCCTAAATTGGCGTGTCAAGTCTAGAATACAATAATTTGTTGAAAATTATGGGCTGATGTTGGGCTCCGAATATTGCAACAACGGTAGGGTGCACCTAGGGTTTAATTAAAGAAACAGACATCTACAACCTTAAATCTAAACCTTAAATACCTGATGTTAAACCAAAATTTTCTAACCCATAACCCGTCTATCTATAAAATAAATGAGGGGGTTTACAATATCAGTAAAAAGTCTCCCTCATATCGATATTTTATAATTTTTCCATTAGTTGGTACACGCTCATCGGAATACGATAAAATTTGTACCATTGTATTTGTGGTATTACACTAGTCCTGAGACCAAATTTTTACGCAATTCTGAGATAGTTGACTAAGCCGACTATTCGTACGCCCCACGGTTGACTTGACAGGCAAAATTATGATCGGCTCACCGTAATCTAAAATTGGACACATCGTTGAGTTCGTATCATCGTTTAGGATTGGTTTGACCTATAATTTATCCTTTTTAGAGACTTTTACCCCCTAACACGTATTTTGGTACAATATGGGCCCCTTGTGGACATCGCTTTGACCCAAAATTATCTATTTTGCCCCTGTGTCCAAATTGGACAAAAGAGTAGAGTTTTTTGACTATCTTGCTAATTTTAAAGACGTTGGTGATATTTATTTCAGCATCCGAAGATGTTCGTTTAGAGCCTGTAGTTTTAGATCTTTAGTGCTTGACGTCAGGACTCTTATATTACACAGATTGTTTGCCAGGAAAGTATACCTTGTCATTGTGCTATTTTACATTCATTATTAGCATGCATATTTTCTGTTGTTCATTTATTTATTTTATTTTGCTAAATAAAACTGCACGTTCAAGAATAACTTGGGTGCAACGACGATTGCGTCACCTTTTGCCACTAATTTAATATTTTGCATGACGAGCTAGTGTTATGAGACCACCCCATGATGTTGAGGCATTATTATATTTTATTAGCCATGACACATTTGGTACACGAGTATGAGTCTCATATAGGACACAAACTTGCGTGATAGGTTGGCCACCTGTACGTATGGAACGTACGACGGATAGTAAATAACTGTTGATAGAAATGCATGCTAGGAGATTTGGCAGTTATTATATGTATCATCGTGGCATGGATATGACATGGATAGAGCATAGTGTGGGAAGAACAATAAGTAGGCATATGGACTCCTTTACACTTTCTCTTTTGTAACCCGTACGCTCCGTCGGAGATGCGTTGTCAGATGATCCTTATATTAAATTATTTACAGGCAGCTTCTGATGATCGAAAGACATTACGCTTTTTAGGCCACTGATTCTCTGAGAGAGTCACGTCAATCCCATTTTTAGATAGATAGCCCATACATTGGAAAGTTGTTCTCAAAATTGTATTTCACATAGACGGTTAGATGACCCTTTGGATATTATTTTTAATATATTATGGCGTATAATTTTTGTATCTTATTACGTCTCTCTGAGGACCTGGTCCACTTCCAGGTATAAACGAGCAGGATTATCCATTGGAGTATGGACCTAGGCTTGATGCATCATTCTCTGATAAGGAAGTCTTACCTTCTGAGTACCAGTGATTACTTCTTTGCTGATGGATCCTTAGCTGCTGTTTATTTGTTGATATTTATTTCATATTGGGGTTTTAATCTCCTCTATCATTTTAGTTTTTGATATAGTCGATGAGTAGTAGATTTGTCTTCACCCGACTATTATTCCTTTGATACTTCGTACATGAGACATTTAGCTATTTATTTTGATATTCATTTACTTGTGCTTGTGGATGAGATATAGATGCCTGTGACGTGTGTTGATAATATATGAACCACTTGTGAATTAATATTCATATTACAACGTATGTATGTGTTATAATTTTCTAACATAGTGGAGTTGTCATAAACATATGGCTGGCATGCTACGTATTCCTAGTCTTACGTATTTTGGAACTGGGGCGTGACATGGACCGTGAGAGATAGAGGCTATGAGCCACCTAAGACAAGTACATATTGCTCAATGGTGAAGCATTGATTTTTAGATTTTTTATATAAATATTATTTTAAAATTTTATTTTATGAAAAATTTTCTCTTTGAATTGCTAATCATATTTAGTTCTTGGAGTTTTGGATTTTGATCAATAGATTTATGTAGATCTGAGTTTTAACTTAGGATTTTATATGGTTCCATAAGTTTTTTCTTGGTTTGATCTATTAATTTTTTTTTTCTAAAACTAGTTATTATATTTGGTGGAGCTTTCCATTTCGATAATTTTGGCTTTTGAATCGCTTAATTTGGAGTTAAATTAAAGTTTTTTTGGCCAAACAAATTCTGGAGCTTTGTTCTCAGACCTGTCTGGCAGGGACGATAAACAATGCCGCTTAGCAATGCGCCACGCATGGATTTTCTTGCCGCAGAAGTACGCCGCACATAAAGTTTCATTCTGCAGCAATGTGCCGCGTATTGATGCGTAGTGCACTGCACATGGAGTTTCATGTCGCGTAGTGCACTGCACATAGAGTTTCATGTCGCAGCAGTGCGTCGTGCATGAAGTTTCATGTCATAGCAGTGTGCCGCATCAAACTCTCACCGCGCATATCAATCCTTGCCACGTAGTGCACCGTGCATGGATTTTTTTGCCGCAGCTTCATGCTGCATACAGTACACTGCACGCTTAATGACCTGAATGCCTATTTTTGCCTATTTAAGCTATTTTTTTGCTAAAATCTTGCAAAACTCAAAACATAAAAGTTATAAATCTCTGATTTCCCTTTCCAAATATTTGAATTACCTCATTTGGATCTCATATGTGAGAGTTATCCTAAATTTACTATATTGTATCATTTTTAATGCATAAATTATTTTAGCCCGGTTGAGCATTGTAGAAAATTGGATATTGTGCTTCCCTATATTAACACGTGATTTTGATCCTCACGACACCGTGAAAATATTTGTGTATGATAATTCATTATTTTTTGTATCGGACAATCGAGTGTGAGTATTGCCCCATGTATCGCGTGTCGCAGATACGATAACTCGTGAAAAGCTCGTACTCGTGACTCATCATTCTAGGAAGTTATCAAGTGTCAACCACTCAAGAACTTGAAATAATTTAGTAATGATTAAACAAGATAAGATTCACCTAGATCATTCGGAGGAAAGAATATTGCACTACCGGCTACCCCGATCTTCAAGGGCCCCATGCAACATTGACCAACCCTGCTAGGCAAGGGCTCCATGACTATCCAAGTTTACGCGTGCTGTGGCATATTGCAAAATAAGTTTATGTTTATAAGACAAGTTTATGATTCACAAACATTAGTTTATGCTTACAAGCTTGAATTTTTGTTAATGATAAGTAACTAGTTATGTCATAGTGATATTGAATGTGCATTTAAGTTTACTCTATAAGCGTACCCTTGGCCATCCGGGTTGACTGCAGTGTCGGTGGTAGCAATATTCTTAAAATATATATTTAGTAATTAATGCCTATGACAACCCTAGCTAGTTAATCGTAGCAAGCCGTATAGCTGTTTGGCCGTACGATGATGATGTTACTTTCATTATAGCTCGCTCTTCTAGTTTTCTTTCTTTCGATGCGTGGTTAGGATGCTAAGTTATGCTCGGGTAAAGTTCCGCAATCCCGGTCCTTGTTTGGTTTAAGGGTTGTGGTCCCGATCCAGAGTAGTTCCTATGCTCTCTTGCCGCTCATCACCTTTCTTTCCCTGTAGCACTTGTTATCAGTTCTTCTAGTATTTTATTTTGAGACAAGTACATTGGTACCGTACAAGTCTTGACTCACTTTTATTCTTATGTCTCTTTTCTGCTAATGTTGTGATATGTTTGGTCTATCACCTTAAGCTCCTTTGTGGTAATTGTTGCTTGGGGTTCGGACCCACTAGTTTTGTCTGGCCAGATTATCCCGAGGAGAACCATGATCCACCGTACTTACAATAAGATGTCTCACACTTGTAGGACTGCGGCCGAAGCTCACGAGTGGGATTCTTTCATTTTAGCAAGAGGCAGTGTTAGCCCCTTATTGGGACTTCAGTCAACATGATGTATATATTAGACCAAGGCTGGTATATTTGATCATGTATAATTATACTCTGTTAGTGCAGTATTTTATATTTACTAGCTTCATGATCATATATGGTATATAATTTGGGACGCATTTTTACTTTCATATATGATATACTCTTATACTTGTGTTGATGGATTGAGATACTAGGATTTATCGGCCTTAGGACTGACGTCATATCATGTTAGATTTTACCCATATGTCTTCTAGACAACCCTAACATATTGCGGCTTACTTCGGTATTCTGTAAGGTGCAGTTAGCCATATCAGTTCTCATATTTATCCAGTATTCTAAGAGCGGGACGTGATATCGACATTTTACTAGCTATGTTCTTGTTTACTTTTTTTGCTCAGTTCACTATATATGCTACATATCTCCAGTTTATTTATATGCCTATGTTCACCTTGTATGACCCCGTACATGTCACCGGACCAAATTTTTTTACATGTTTTTCATTTTATTTTCTTGTTTTTCGGTGCACCTAACATTATTCCTAGTGGTTACATATTTCTTAGGATATTGTAGCTCTATGTTGTATTGCTGGTTTTAGTTCATAGTTTGGCCTCCTTTGTGGTACTTGCTATTTGGGGTATGATCCCACGAGTTTTGCTTGGCCAGATCACTACCGGAAAAAGTCAAATTAGCGACATTTAAAAACGTCGCTAAATGACCAAAAAATATCGCTAATCACATTTAGCGATGTAATTAGCGACGTTTTAAAGAAGTTGGAACAAAGCAAGTCGCTAAAAGAAAAAATGTCGCTAAACATCGCTATGCCGACATTTTTTAGCGACTTAAATGTGTCGCTAAAATTAGCGACGCAGCGTCACTAAATAGCGACGTTAATTAACGTCGCTAATTAGCGACTTATATAGCGACGTTACAGCGACGTCTTTAATGACCTGGCAATACTGCCATGTCAGCAATTTGTGACGTACAACGACATTTTTAGCGACGTATTTAGCGACGTCATTAGCGACTTGTAGTAACGTCGCAACTTAGCGACGTATTTAGCGACATGTAGTAACGTCGCTAAACATCGCTAAAAATGTCGCTAAACGTCGCTAAAAATGTCGCTAATTTTACAGAAAAAAGAATACTGAATTGTTTCCAAACAATTATTCCTACAGTTTATTAAATCACAATCTGTACAAATAGACCCGGAGCAACCCTCCTTTGAATTTCTGGGTTTGCCAACCCCCTTGGTTTGAACAGTTAACACCGGTACAATAATATATTTAATATGAATAATATAATAGATTTTGAAGAAAAGAAAGCATCCAGCAAATCTCATCGTAAAGAATACGGCAAATATATATCCATACAATCTCATCCTAAATAATAAAAAAATACAAATATCCAGCAACTAGCTATACTACTGTGGATCTGCAGGAGGTTGACCACCGGCGCACATGAAGGATAAGAATAGCTCATACTGGTACCGTGGAATTGACACCGATGTCGATGGAGAAGGCAGTGACGTCGGTGGAGTCTGTGTCGATGTAGGCGCACCAGGGGGCCATACCCGCTCCAAGTCTGCGAGTCGCTGGTTGTAAGAATCCATGGTAGATAATAGCCTCGTACTGCTATGAACCATTGAATCCTGCATCATCGTCAACCTCTCGCCCATCGATAGCTGTGATGCCTGCAGCTCCATGATGTTGCGGTCTATCGAGGCTCTAATATTATTTGTCAAATCTCGGAGCTCCGTGATGCTGCGGTCGAGCATATCGAATCGTGCGATGAGCGTCGGATCGTCCGCCTGCAACTGGGACCGGGGCTGCTCCTCCATCCTTCGCAGCAACTCATCACGGAGAGACACAATCTGACGATCAATGGCTTCCTGGTGCACCGGGCTGTGTAGAATATGCAGTTGTGAGGGAGGGCTGTGTGGAATACGCAGCTGTCGGGGAGGCCCTAGATGACTGCGTCACAACCAGGACGCCATAGTATCCCATACCGTAGTATGTACCCCTCTGGAGACCACCAGCTGCGGTCACCCATAGGTCGTCCGCCGACGGAGCTGGAGCGGGCTGCGAGAAAGTACCAGCCTCTCCAGGTGTAGGTGCAATAGCAGTCGCCCGCTCACGCAGCCTAAGATACTCGGCCTAGAAAGGTTTGAAAACTCGATAATTGCCTAAGTTATATTAAAATTAACACATAGTAAAGTAATACTTACATAGGTCAGCGAGGCCCTCTTATCAATGAGATTTCCGTCCTTGCAATGGGTGGCCAAGAAGACGGTCACCATGTTTGCATCCTCACCCCTCTGTACCTGTTAAAAATATATTATTTAGTACTAAACTTAAATATTTTTTTCTACTACCATTTTATGGTACTTATATTAAAATAATATATTTTAAAAGAAAAAACATACCAAACACGAAAATATTTCGTCATCGGAATCGAGCCACCGCACCACTTGGCAGCATTCTGCCTAGCCGCCTTGGCCTTCTCAGACCTTTCATTGTAGCTCGGATCGTCGAATCTAGCCCTCATCACAGTCCACTGCTTATGCGTGATCCAACCTTGGATCAGTTTTCCAGCACGATCATGAGCCTTCTGGTCATCCAGAGCATCTCGGATAAGCTTGGCGGCAACGATAGGAAAGAGCCGCTCGATCAACTCGGCCCGGTGCGGAGGATAGAAATACGTTTGCTACAATAAATAATTTAGTAAGTGAGCATCACAGATAAGTTATATAATATACATAAATTAGAGAATTTATTTAATATACTTTTACCTGGAAGTGCGCAAACTAGAATCCCTTCATCTCCTCCGGAGCCTCAGAGTAGTTGATCCAAGGGCCATCGTAGTTGTTCCTCAGAAATTGGCCCAGGCGTTTTTGAACCGACGATGGACGATATCTATACAGAGATAATTATTTTGATCGAAAAAGTTAATATACGATGAATAAAGAAATAAACGATATATATTATGCTAAACCATCTAATTGACTTACTTTGTACCGTCGGCCCAAATCTCTGTCCTCGTCTCCTCCGTAGGTGCGCATGGAGGATCTTGCTGATGCTGGAACAACGTGAGAACAACCTCCTCGACATGCTCATCTGTCCCCATGGTTCCATCAGCAGGAGGAACGCTAGACGAGGGAGTACTATCACGCCGGAACTACTCGTCCCAACAGTCGGAGATGTGAGTGATCAATATACTGGAGTACTGGGCGACGATGATCCGGAACCAATAGTAGGCAGTACCGAAGGAGCACTCTGTCTACCTCGGGACCTTCCGAATCATCCACGTCGTCCTGTCATACCTGATAACAATATATGATGAATATAGAAAAACACAAATATATAGTATATTCTACAGTCAAAATGTGATGCATATCTCAAAGCATTCTACAGTCAAAATATAATACATATATTCGTTAAAATAGTACATTCTACAGTCAAAATATAGTTACATTCTACAAGCAATATATTTTATTTTCAATTATCTTCAGAAAATTTATCTTGTTCGCCTTCCTCGTCCTCCTCTTCCTCTTCCTCCTCCTCGTCTTCACTTTTATCTACTTCGTCTTCGTCTTCCTCTTCAGATAATTCTACATCTTCTACATTATTACTCGTGTAATGAGTAACTTCCGTTGAGTCCACATCTATAATATTTGTTACAAGAGGTAGATCGTCCTCCTGATAAGCTATTTCATCAATGTCAAAGGTATTTCTAGCTTTAGTCTTTCATACTGCCCACCAATCCGACCTCGCTGTCCCCCATCTAGGATAAGTTATGAAGTATACGAGCTGAGCCTGACTTGATAGGAAAAATGGTTAGTAGCCTTGATATCTACGCTTGTAGTTTATATCCACAAGGCCATGCTGGTCAATTTTCCAACCTTGATCTTGAATCGGATCGAACCATTCACACTTGAATAGCACGATATTAGCAGGTTCTGTGCCATAATTATATGTCAACTCCACAATCTCTTGTAAGATGCCAAAGAAATCATTGCCTGGATCGAAGTCTTTGTAGTTCGAAGATTTGATACACAAACAACTGTTTTTCGTGGAATCAAGATCGAGAAAGCTGTCTCTGATAGGAGCATTTGTTGACTTGAACCTGAACCCATTCACACAGAAACTTGGCCATATTTTAATGGCATTAATTAGTCCCTTGGCTAGAGTTCTAATAGATTCAGTCTTGGGTGTTATTAGACGATCGACCTAAATACCAAAGTAGCGATAGTAAGTTATTTGTTTTACAAGTGCAAAAATAAAAAATAATTATCAAGCATCTTACATATGCGCTCAACCAAGAAGGAAAATGGTATCTCATTTCTTGTTCTACTTCTTCATCTGTTATGTAGGGTCTAACCGACCTCAACTCATCATTATATGTGCTAAAAACAATGAAGCAACTGCTGATTAGTAGCATAATAGTATCTTATACTACTACATTGAGATGATGTAAATATGGACGTATTAATTACTTACCCCTCTAGCTTCTCCACTTCATCCTTGTCGCAATTGAGTAATATATACAACTGAGCAGCCCTTGGCTCATCGTCATTCAAATATCTCTTCTTTATTTTTCTCGAAGGCTTTCCGGACGCATTGAATACTTTGAGTATTACATCATTAGATTCTTGATAAGCATAGTCGTTTCTCAGAGCTTTCGTTCTATTAGTAGCAACATGCGGTTGAAATACGTTGAGTAAAAGTTTGTAATCTTCTCGAGAACATAAGGTTCACAAATAGAGCCCTCAACCCGTGCCTTGTTTTTCACCTTTCTTTTTAGGTGATTCAGATGCCGCTCGAAGGGGTACATCCATCGATAACCGATAGGACCACCAACACGTGCCTCATAGGAAAGATGAATTGGCAAATGCTCCATAGAGTCGAGGAATCCAGGAGGAAACACCTTCTCGAGCTTACATAGTGTTACCGTAATGTCCTTCTCTTACTTTTCTAGATGATCGACGAGCAACTTAGTACAACAAAGATCTCTGAAGAATATGCTCAGCTCTGTCAATGGATCCCAAATGACCTGCGGTAAGAATTTTCAAAATACAATCAGAATTAACCTCTCCATGAATACGTGACAATCGTGTCTCTTCATACCCGCCAGTTTGTTCTTCTTGAGGTCGACGCATCTTCTCAAGTTCGACACGTGTCCGTCTGGAAACTTTAGACCCTGAATCCACCTACAAAGTCTCCTTTTATCCTCTTTCTCCAGTGAGAAAACTGACTTAGGTTGCTTTAACTTTCCATTTCCCTCTTCTATCAAATAAAATGCAGGACGTCTACATATTTCTTCTAAGTCCAACCTGGCCTTCGGATTATCTTTCGTCTTCTCCTTTACCTCCATTACAGTATTAATTATGTTATCAAACACATTCTTCTCGATATGTATGACATCAAGGTTATGTCTGATCAAATTGGTGCTCCAATATGGCAGATCCCAGAATATACACCTCTTAGTCCAGTTATGGGTGTGACCAAATCCGTCACACTTGTACCCTTAGTAGGCTCTTCGATAGCACTTGGTAAATCTTTTATCTCTTTCCATATCGTGTATCCGGGCCACCTTGGCGGTGGATTGGCCTTCTCCACAACTCCCGCACGAAAAGCATTCCGGTTCCTCCGGTACGGATGATCCTTTGGCAGAAATTGTCGATGACAATCGAAGAAGCACGGTTTGCCTCCGTGTTTCAAATGGAAAGCCTTAGTATGGTCCATGCAATACGAACATGAGAGACGACCATGGGTGCTCCATCCCGATAACATTCCATAGGCCAGAAAGTCGTTGATGGTCCACATAAGTGCTGCCCTCATCTGAAAATTCTGCTTTCTAGAATCATCGTACGTGTTGGCACCTACTTCCCACAGCTGATTCAACTCATCTATTAAAGGCTGTAAATACACATCGATGTTCCTCTTCGGATTGTTCGGACCCGAGATAATAACGGTTAGGAACATATATGGAGTCTTCATGTACATCCAAGGCGGTAGATTGTACGGAGTGACGATCACAGGCCAACACGAATACTGGGAGCTCGAAAGTCCGAATAGGGTAAAACCGTCAAAGAAGAGCCCAAATCTGACATTACGCGGATCTTTGGCAAAATGTGGATACTCTCGATCAAAGTGCTTCCATGCTTCTCCATCGGATGGATGATCCAATACTCCTTTAATCTGTTTTTGCCTGTGCCAACTCATATTTTCTGCAGTCTTCTTAACCATAAACAACCGCTGCAACCGCTACGTCAAAGGCAAGTAGTGCATCGAATCAGTAGGCTTTCTTGCACTGACAGACTTTCCTCTAACAGTGGCCTTGTAGCGATCAGCACCACAAAATCTGCACGCATCTTCATCCTTGTCGTCTTTGTAGTACTTCATGCACCCGTTGCGACATGCATCAATTTTCTCGTATCCCATCCAAAGCGATCTCACCATCCTCATAGATCGATAGAAGTCTTTAGGCAACTTTACACCCTCAGGCAAGATCTCTATAATCAAATTGATCAGTCGATTATAGCATTCTTGCGACATGTTAAAATCGAACTTGATGCTCAATAATCTTGTAACCACCTCCAACGGTGAATGATCCTCATAACCAGGATATAGTGGAGTCCTTATATTCTCCAACAACTCCATAAACTTTGCAGCATCGGCATTCGGTGCCTCCTTACCTACATCATAATTGTCCGAATTGCAACTAGGTCCCGCCGCATCATAATTGTTAGGATTAAAACTAGGCCCCGTCGCATCATAAACCATGTTCACCCACCCGTCGTCGTAAATATCGTGGTCGTGGACATCCATATACGGCTCCACATAATGCTCCGACTCCGATGCTAGAGATACAAGTTCTCCGTGCGCGGTCCACTGATAGTAATTCGGTGTGAAGCCCTTCGAGTACAATGATATGTAACTTTCACTTCTGGATGATATTTTCTGTTGCGATATCTCACACACGAACACTTAATTTTGGTACCGTCCATGTACTGAGGGAACGCCTTGGCGAACTGCAGGAACTGTTGTACACCTTCAATGAATTCATCCTGCACACCGTACATGTCATCACGATGACGGTTGTACATCCACGAACGATGACGCATATAGTAATTCATATCCATTTCTAGATACTTATGCAAAAATGATAGTATATATCATATAAATCATTACATACAGTGTGGTTCTCTAAAGAAGAAGCTGACAATTAGTTGGCTAGGTAATCTATATTTGAAGTCACATAGAAGAAGCAAATTAGGATATATATGATTATAATTGTGCATCACCGTCAAGAATAGTTCTACGACCCTAATGTAGTTCTGTTCCTGCTTATACGTGTAAACTGAGCCCCATATCCATAATCGACCTTTCCTTCTTGCCCCAAATAGGTGAATCGATCATACATAAACCGGAGACAATCAACTCCAATAACTGATAAGATCAATATGGTCTATGTGATCGTTTGACTTATCAGGGCGCCTACAATAGAAATATGGTCTAAACCCATAGAGAATTTGTTATGCTTATACATAGATGTATGCTTGTGTCTTATGTGTACAACCGGTACGACACTACAATACCGGAGGAGTAACAAGGTCAGCTACACATTACGGGATACACTGGCATGATGAAAATGCATGAAATGAAACTTTAACAATCATTCGGTTAAGTACCAAGTCAATCAGAAAATCAAATAAACTCCTGAGCCTATTAAACTAATTCATACTTCCAGAACCAGTATACCTGTGGTATACCATTTTGGCAGTATATCCAGGTTGGTGCTCACCAAGGCCAAAATATACCAATTCTCAATCATCTCTAATAGTCGTTCCATGACAATCAATTACTATTCAACAATCAATTTCAGACTAGACCCAATCACCACAACGATGAATACAAGACGATAATGAGATAATCAATAACTATGATACGAGAAATTAGCGGGTAAATACGACAACAAGTAAATGTAAGCACTATACAATTTTAGATTGTGAACGAAGCATGCTATCGTGTGTAAAACAGTAATGAGAAGCTATACGCTATAATATTGATTCTAGGGCTCGGGATTCCTCGCCATTTTCAGCACGCTTTTATCCAAAATCAATAACGTATCATATGGGTAAGTTCATAAATGATCTAAGCTAGCTATAAAAACAAGTTTTATCTGATTCCGACATGTATTAAGAAAGTTGAAACAATTTACCCTTAAGTTGTCATTTACACACGTGACCATTTTCAGTACGCTTTATCTCAACAAGATGTCACAGAAATCCTAACCCTAACCTTAACCCCAGGTCAAAAATTCTAACCCTAACCCTAGCTCAAAAATCCTAACCCGAACCCCAGGTCAAAAACCCAACCCCTAACCCCAGGTAAAAAATCTTAACCCGAACCTTAACCCTAGGTCACATGTGTGTGTCGTGTCAGTGTGTGTGTCATATTTGTGTCAGTCTATAATGTGTGTGTGTCGTGTCTGTGTCTGAGGAGAGAGAGAGAGAGAGAGAGAGAGAGAGAGAGAGAGAGAGAGAGAGAGAGCGGGTACCTAGAGGAGGAGGAGGAGGAGGAGGAAGGGGGGAGAGGACGCTGCCGAAGGGGGGGTCGCCGGGAGGGAGGAGGGTGCCGCGGGTTTCGAACTTGGGAGAGGGAGAGGGAGAGGGAGAGCGAGAGCGAGAGATCGAAAGAAATGGGGGAAAGCAGCCCTAATTGAAACAAATTTAGCGACGTTTTAGCGACGTTTAGCGACCTAAATTGAACTTATAGCGACTAATCTTTTAAAAACTTAATAAAAGTCGCTAAACGTCGCTAAATGTCGCCAATTAGCGACGTCTAGCGACGATTTTTAATGGAGTCGCTAAATTAGCGATGTTTTATTTGTCGTCGCTAAAAAATATCGCTAAATTCGCTTATTCTAGTAGTGGATCCGGTAGCAGAGCCAGAGGATCTTTCGTACATTCCCGAGGATGGTGACCACGCGAAGCACCATACCGATTGAGTGGGTTCCTATGTTGTTCTTCCACTTATTGTACATATTCTTTTGTGGTGTTTAGTCCCGAACACCTGTTAGCTCGTATTATGGACTTGTTATATCACCTACTATGCATGACATGATTAACATATTCTAGACTATGGCTAGAGTTGATCATGTATGAGTTTTTGTATTACTAGTTTCATGATCAGCTATATATATATGATTTTGGAAGCTTTACTTTTTTGCTTCTTATGATCATATTTCTTGTATATTGTGATTTTTCTGCTTGTAATTTAGACACTAGGATTACTTTGACCTAGGCTGATTGATGGCTTGTAGTATTAACCTCCCATGTCTATTCACAGCCGTGACCGTATCACGGGGTACTGGAGTACTCTGGTATACGTAACTGGCTTTGTCAGCCCCCGCTCTCAAGTTTTCTGGTTCTGGGACGTGACAGTAGACAAGTTTGTGTGGAGATTTCTCGATAATACTCATCATCTTTGGTCGCGACTACTCCGAGGTATGTATTTAAATAACCAATCCTTCTGGAATGTGCAGAAAACAAGACGAGCTTCACCTACCTGGGCAAGCATGTTAGATGCCCAAAAACTCATTAGTCCACATTGCTACTAGAAAATTCGTGGAGGCTGGACTAAAATCAAGGAGGAACCGTGGGTTCCATCGCTACCAGGATGTTGTATTGACGAACATAACTTACATGCAGGGCTGGCCCTGAGGTAAGCCGGACAAGCCATCGGACTTGAACAACCCTCCTGGTCAGGGCAATCCCCCAGACCCCTAAGTCCTCACATCTCCGCCATTAGAGCCTCCGCGGTCCACCCCAACTCCTTTCCGTCAGTTGAACTAGCAATTCACCAGGCCCAAATTTTGAGTTCCTACTAGAAAGACCTCGAGTAGCTCAAGAAGAGTAACTCGGAATCCGAGCTCCACGACGCCATCGAAACCGGAGACTTCGACGTCGTTACCAACCCCACTCGTCATTATTTTTTTTTCCCTTCTTTTGGAGTCAAAGGCAAGGGACAACGAAATTTAGCTCCGACTAAGACAACCGAATCCTATAAACCGGTCCTGCTTACATGATGACACACCAACCTTTGTCAGGGATCTTATCTCCAATCCATGGAGGAACACTAATCTTGTAAATTCTCTGTTCTCTACAATGGAATCATCTGCTATTCTAAGTATCAACCTGAATGAATGTGATGGACCAGATAATCTTATCTGGATGTGTAGCAAAAATGGAATTTTTTCTTGCAAGTCCCTTCACATGAAACCATTAGACGTTCGGAGGCTAAAGCATCTGTCAATGGTGGGAAGCTTAATACATAGCAACATCTGTGGAAACTGGATGTTATTTCTCCGCGAATTCAATACTTCGTATGGAGACTTCTGAGAGCAGCGCTTGCTACAAAACCAAACGCTTATAGTCGTATATAAATTATAAAAAAAAAAGTGATCGAAAATGTGTATAGAAATTTTTATGCAGAGAGTCGTATAGACGTAAATGTGATCGGAGAAGCGACAAAAGCAATGCTCCTGCGTGCGGCTGACGCGAACCCGGCGCGTTGCGACAAAACAAAGGCGCCCACCCATCCGAGAACCGGAAATCCTTCATCTCTCGTTTTCCTTATTTTATTTCCACATTGGTCCCCTTGCTATTGTCACGCTATCCACTCCCTTTACCAACAAACACCACCACCATTAGGAGTAGGAGGAGAGTGCATGCTGGGGGGAGTGGGGGAGGATAGGAGTGTGGCTCCGTTTGTCGCTTTGTCCAATTTGACAAAGGGTAGATTGTAGATATGGTTTGGTTTGGAAATTTTGGGTTTGGTTGGGAATTGGAGTCCAATTTCCACCGACTTCTCCCTTAATTTCCAACTTATATATTTTACCATTCCTAACTCTTGTGAGATTTCATAGTGACAAGGGGATGATGGTACCCACATGAATACTAATTACATTGCATGTTAGAAGGACGTGCCAAAGAGATTATAAAAATTAAAGCGATGATTGCGTACCTAAATAATTAATGACAACCATATATCTCTACTAATATAATGAAACTTAAAAACGATTTAAAATTGTATCGTATAAATTGTTTAAAATTTTTTATTAATAAATAAAAAAAATAATATTACATAAAAATATTAAAATTAAATAAATTTTTTTACAGATAACATATTGGAGAATTGAACTTAACCAACAAAAAATATACCGTCCATCTTAACCACATGAGTTGGAAGAAATATTTGATTATAGTTCGATAATATTACGTAGTTAAAAAAATAGTTAAATTTTAAACTTTTAATTACGTGAGAATATACGTAATCGTTTTTAAGACTCTTTGTAAAGAGTAAAAAATATATCCATAACAAAATAAAATAAAATCTATAACAAATACTAAGTAATATAATGAGGCTTAAAATATAACCAAATTTATAAAGATACTACTCCAATTGATATATATATATATATATATATATATATATATATATATATATATATATATATATATATATATATATATATATAATGATGATTCAAAACGGTTCAAAAGTAAGCCGTCTAAGCCGTTTGTAAATCCTCAACCATTTATTTTAAAATAATTATATTACATAAAAAATAAATTTGTAATAAATAATGTTATTGGGAATCAAACTTAACCAACCAAGGAGAATGCCTCCCACCTTAACCACACTAGTAACATGCACGTGCATTGCACGTGCATAAAAAAATATTAAAAAAAATTTAAATATGAAATTATTATAAATAATGTCGTTCTTACATCCTAGGAATTCGTTGATATTTTTGCCTTTGGACTATGAAAGATACCACATTGGCTACACCACCAAGTGGGTACCTCAATATAATACTTTGCTTGTGTTGAGGAGTGCACATGGGGTATGACGGGGCATATGGGTGCCATGTGGGGGTATTTTATTAGGATAAAAAGGGATTAACTCCTCCATGAAAGCTTTTAAGCTTTTTGTCATGCTCTTGGAATTTATTCCATAGGAGCTAAGCCTCAAAGGAGCTTAGCGACTCGGACTCGGACTCGGACTCAAGGGCGCAAACTAGTGCTTTGTTGGCGCACTTTAAACTTTCTACGTCAGTATCGGCGCTTGTGCACATTTTATGCGCTCATGCGATCGGTTATGCGCGAATTGCATGCGTGGTTGCATGCGCGGGCACATGAGTAGGGAGCGGAGCGGGTGCTGAGGGGGTGCATGCGTGGGCTATGGGTAGCTATGCGCGTATGCGCACATGTGTTGCCGTGCTGCTGCATGCTGTGCTACTTTGCTGATGCGCTACTGCACTGAATGCAGGAGCAAGTCGGTTCGGATTCGGTTATGGAAAGCTTACGTCTTTCATTAATATATGATATTGTGGGATTTGAATTAATCTTCTTCCTATCTCTTTGTAAACGACCATGTGGCCAGGCTTCTCTATAAATACTCTGTTCCAGTCCTCATAAGAGATATATAATTTTTGAGAGAGAGAGAAAGAAGAGAGAGAGAGAGAGAGAGAGAGAGAGAGAGTTGAAGAGAGGTTGTTGTGCCGCCAATTGGAGTCTAGGAGATCGTGCGAGTCCACGAGAGAGGTGACTCGAGCGTTCCAGAAGTTCTTCGAGAACTTGCTGGTTCTTGGGAGAATTTTGTGTGGGGGCGTATATTGCTTTGAGCAACGATGATCTTTATCACCCCAACAAGCCACAATCCTTCTTCTTCCTCTTCTACTTCTCCTCTATTTTAACTTGTTCTGTCCGCCTTCAACTGCGATTACAAGATAAAATATAGATTAATTTTTGATACTTTTGTTTTCTTCGGAGCAAGTTATAATCAGTAAGTTAATACATATATAGTAATTTATTGTAACTGAGATCTCGGAAGGCAAACTTATTTGCTGAAGCTTCTGAATCTCGACTACAACTTTTGGATCAACAAAGGGTAGACTGAAAAGTTTATCAGAAGCTCTGTTGGCCTTGTCCATTCATCTTTTGATTAAGTCCCGAGACTAACAATCTCAAAGCAAGATACGAAGAAAAGATGGAGAACAACCGCTCAAACCTTCTCGATATGAGCTTTCACAAGCTTAATAAGTTTGATTGCGAAAACTTTAACATTAGGAAGAGAAAGATATCTCTAAATCTTCGTCTTGTCAAAGTTGCTTATGTGTTGGTTTATCCTAAATATACTATCCCTGAAGATGGAGAAGAACTTAAAGTTGGGGTGGCACAAGACGCACACTCCAAGTGGTAGGAGGACAACGACCTCTGCAGGCAGTTGATACTAAATGTAATGGACGAATCGATAGCAGAGTCCTACAACAAGAAAGAGAAGGCAAGAGATATTTGGGAAGATCTTGAGAAGCATTAAAAAACTAACGAGAAAATGTCCAAAATCTATCTCGTCGAGAAATTCTTCACTATAAAATTTGAAGACGAGAAGGTAATGCTACTACAAGTCAAGAAACTTCTAAAGATGCAGCAGAAACTGGAAGGAGAGGGCATGAAGTAGGAAGACAAGTTCATGGTAGGAGCTATACTCACCAAGCTTCCTCCAAGTTGGATCAAGTTCAAGACTAACATGTACCGTAAGAATATGGAGATCCAGCTCGAAGATCTTCTTCACTGGATTCATATAGAAGATGAAGCCAAGGGGCAACTGAAGTTAGACTCCCTATCCAAGCATTTGGTAAAGGCCAACTTGGTGCATGATGGTGATTCCTTGGGGAAGTAGAAGGCTTCTCACAGCAAAAATAATAATTTCAACCATCTGAAGGTGAAGTCGGCTTCATTCAAGCCAAAGCCAAAGACAAAGCCCAAGTCAGATGTGACTTGATTTAACTGTGGCAAGAAGGGACACTACCGGAGTGACTGCAGATCCAAGTCCAAACAGACAGAGTAAGGTGAGCCTAACAAGGTTGCTATGATTCTGCAGGTTGTCACGACTGGTGTCGACACGGACTGGTGGGTGGACATTGGCACAACATGCCATGTTTGCTCAAAGAAGGAGTTATTCACCACCTACAAGCCTACATCTGAGAAGGTTATGATGACGAACCAGGCACAAGCTGAAGTACTTGGGACCATAAAGGTGGTACTGGACCTGACTTCAGGGAAGTCATTGACGCTCCAGGATGTGAAGCATGTACCGATGATTGCCAAGAACCTTGTCTCATAAAGTCTGCTCTGCAACTCAGGCTTGAGGATAGATATCAATGCTGGGCAAATGGCGACGTCTTACAAAGGAAAATAATTCAGAAAAGCTTTTTGTACCAAAGGGATGTTTAAACTTCAACTTGTAACACTACATAAAATTATAAATGTAATCGCTTCTTCTGGTTACTCTCTTGAGTTATGGCATAATATACTAGGACATATTCATTGTAAAAGAATAAACAAAATGTCTAGTCTACGACCTATCTCCAAATATAGGGGTAAGAAGGTGGAGAAGTGTGAGATATGTGCGCAAACAATGATCACTAAAACCGTTCAAGTGGGTAAACCGAAGCACAGCTATTTTGGAGTTTTTGCCCTCATATATATGTGATTTCAAGTAGTTCTCCATAAATGCCAAGATGGAGTATTTTATTACCTTCATCGATTTGCTCAAGTATGCATTCATCTATTTGCTCAAGTCAAAAGATGAAGCATTCGAAAAGTTTAAGGAGTTCAAGGCTGAGGCTGAACGTGAAACATGGCAATAACTCAAGAGACTCAAAAGTGATCAAGGCGAAGAATATCGGTCTATTGAATGCAAAAAACATGGAATTATAAATGAGACGACTTCTCTATATTCTCCTTAATCAAATAGTGTAGCTGAGAGAAAGAACATGACGTTGACAGAGATGATAAACTCAATGCTGTTGACTGCGAGTCTTCCCAACTGCTTCTGGGGAGAAGCTATATTAACGGTTACGTTCATTATGAACATAGTGTCATACGCAACTTCCGATGTCACTCCTCATGAACACTGGTTTAAAGTCAGACCCAACTTGAATGTCGTTCGAGTGTGGGGGTGTCTAGCATATGTAAAGCTTCCGAACTTGAAGATACAGTAGCTGGGTACGAGGACTACGAAGACCATCTTCCTGGGTTATGCTGAGAAGAGTGATGCTCAGAGATTTCTTGATATATAATCAAATCATATCATTGAATCTTGCGATGTAGAATTCTTTGAAGCTAAATTTGTAAGGCATAAGGACATTGTTATCGCGGATATTCCAGAGAATTTTTTGGGTGCACAGGAGGCTAACGTTTCCAATAAAGATGTAGTCCAAGAAGAAGTTGTTATCCCAGAGACAACATTTGAAACAGAACTCGCAGAACCGGTATCTAAGCGAGTAAGGAGACTGAAGGACTTTGGAGAAGATTTTATCACCTATCACGTGGAACTAGATCCGATAATCTGATGAGACGATAAAAACCAGAGATACGGTCTTCTGGAGGAGGCTATCAATGATAAGTATAACTCAATAACCTCCAATAATACTTTGTGTTTGTGGTATTTAAACGAAAGAATGAAAGTGTATTTCAATGACGGGGTTTGTGCGAAACCCGCGCCCTTTGATTTACAAACAAACTTGTACAATATAATCCTATACGAGGATGTGGGAGTATAATTTATTTAATCTGGGTATAAATTGCTATAGGTGTCTGATCTGCGGTCGATCACTTTAGCCCTTGGACCACGCGATATTGAAGAAGTGCCGTGGAAGACAGGTAGCAGCTTCGAAGGTTGCAGGAGAGGGTGGATGCACGATGCCGAAGTCGTCGATCCCCGCTCTTTGCCTGAGCTCCGGGCTCTCTCTCTCTCTCTCTCTCTCTCTCTCTCTCTCTCTCTCTCTCTCTCTCCTCCTTGTTCGATCTTCTCCGACTGTCGACCTTGGATCTGATATTGGTACTCTTGACCGAATTTTCCGACCTGGGATCTGATATCGATTTCTTGACCAATTTTCTGACCTTGTTCCCCATTGACAGGGGCCTCTATTTATAGAGTCTTTGGTGACAGTGACCACTCCGTTGGTGTAGCAACCGAGGAGTGAAAAGTACAACACCCTTTTACATAACGGTTAAAGTAACCAATGCCTACGTATAGATGATCTTTTGACTGAGCGGGTGACGTGGGTCCAACTAAGGGGACACAACACGTACGGTTGCTATTAAGATCACGGCGTAAAAGCCACGCGGGTAGGTATCCATTGTGTAGAAGAGGTTGGCGTAGAAGCCAAATGTCCGTCACCATGGCATAGAAGCCAAGTAGGCATAGAAGCCGAACAGGCATAGAAGCAAAGTAGGCGTGGAAGCCGAACAGGCATAGAAGCTGAGTAGGCATGGAAGCCGAACAGGCATAGAAGCCGAACAGGCATAGAAGCCGAGTAGGCTTGGAAGCCGAGTAGTCGTAGAGACTGAGTGGGCGTGGAAGCCGAGTAGTCGTAGAGACTGAGTGGGCGTGGAAGCCGCATGAGCACAGATCCTGAATGGGCGTAGAGGCCGCTGCATATCGTGCCAGAATGGGCGTAGAAGCCGCTTGAGCACAGATCCTGAATGGGCGTAGAAGCCGCTGCATATCGTGCCAAAATAGGCGTAGAAGCCGCTTGAGCACAGATCCTGAATGGGCGTAGAAGCCGCTGTATATCGTGCTGATGTGGACGTCTTAGCCGGAATTACAGCTTTTGAAGATATAACCAAATCTCTTGCAGGGATTTGCCATCACCTTATGCATTAAATGCGGAGGCGTGTTTCGAAGGTCTGCAGGCCTTCTGTGCACCCGTCGCAGAGACGTGTCTTGAGAGAAACTGTCACCACTCTGTGCAATTGGACGTGGAGATGTGCCTCGAATCCCGTACGAAGTGCAGCTTTTGACGTGGCAGGCGGTTTATCTTCTGTGGAGCATAAAACAGCTCATGTTTGCCTATGTAAAATAGGGTGACGTATTCCCTTGTACGCAAAAGAGCGGTTTATGCTGAGGGAACTCCAGTAAACGACGGTTTGGTGATGTTTTACCAAATTCTCTGCATTAAATGGTAAGATCCGCCATCATACTGTGGGGTGCGTCCCGAGAGGTCTGCCATCGTTTCCAGCCGTCGTCTGGGTAGCCGTGCATCACCTTTTGTCAGGAGTCAGAGGTCAGATTCACTGCGTGACTTGACAGGTTCATTTCAGGGAAGATGAAGCGTTCCTCGTACGCTATCACGCTGCTTTGAGAGCGGTTGAGTTTTATGCCATGGAGGCTATGAAGAACTCTGTTTCACGCTGGAGCGGCCTGGACGT
The DNA here is from genome assembly GCA_036927795.1 of Iris macrosiphon. NCBI lineage: Eukaryota > Viridiplantae > Streptophyta > Magnoliopsida > Asparagales > Iridaceae > Iris > Iris macrosiphon. Next base: position 46,896,895 of record JAYESA010000005.1, on the reverse strand, counting down.
ACTGCACTTACGCGGATGGTCCTTTGAGCTTACACTTCATGCTGTGTTTTAGCAGAAAAAAGCTCTGTTGCACGCTTGATGGCTCTGAAGGCCTCTGTTTACGCTGCTCTGCATCAAGAGGCTGTGTAGATCCTCTCAGCGTATTTTTCATGCTTCTACAAGACCCCCTTCAAAGCTTTTAAATTCTTCGGAATTTGAAACGCTTTGAATGAAGCATGAACGACCCCTTGTAACTCAAAACATTTCTGAATGGAGCGCTGAAACGGTCGATGAGGACTTTATGGCAGATTTATTGGGGACCGCTGTGATCTCTTTTGCCTATAAAAAGGCTGGGGGGGTGAACCTGTTCTCACCACATTCCCATCACCATGCAGAGATGATCACCGGAGTTCGCCGGGTCAATTTGAGAAAGAAGGAGATCATGTTCTTCCAGCGTGTAAGGTGCCAAAAAAGATGGCGTCTTCGAGCAAGTGTCCACTGCAACGATGGATCATGGAAGGATATCTTAGCCTCCCTTGCTCGAGATAATCAGCAACTTTGTATGGCGTTGCCCCAGGAGAGAGGAAGGGTCGTATTTGACCACGGCGGCTGGCATGCCGCGCCTTCTCTCGATGCCCTCTGGGAGGTGAGAGAGAAGACAAGCTGTAGCAGCTGTCTCTCCCGGACTGAGTTGGGTTTAATACCTCAACCCAATCTGCCGTGGCGCACGGAGCATGGGATCTGCATACTTTTATGCAAGCCCCAACTCTGTCGTGCCCGCCGGTGATCATCTCCTTCGAAGAAGAGGAAGATCTGCACCGATGCGAGAACCCTGCAGAACGGACTCTGGCGGCGATCCTCAGACGATGAGGGGGTATCTCCTTTGTAGATGGAGTTTCCCTCATATGTAATCATAAAAATGAAAAGAAAACCCTTGTAGATTGGATTTCCCTCATATGTAATCATGATTTTGATCTTTAATAAAAATCGTCTTTCTTCTTCATATGATCATCTTGCCATATGTTGCTGTGAAGTCTGAATATGTGCAGCTTCAACACGTCTGAATCTGTACGCCGACTCTGTAGAAAGAGTGCTAGGTCCTGTCCTTTACGCATAGCGAGTAGTTCATAGAACGCTGTAGAGCATTTTGAACATCTTAGAACTGTCCTGTTGCTGGGACTGAGGAACCGCGTAGAGCTCTGAACTTCTGATAAACAAAATTTTTGTTCAATCTTCGCCTTCAAGAGTGACTTTTCGAAAATCCCTTGGAACAGGGTCGAGGAATGGCTGTCAAAAACCGAGTTGCCATCTTTTGATAGACGAGATATTCAGACTGGAGTTTGGATGAACCTCCAATTGACCCGAGAAGAGTAATTTCTCAATGTTTGAACTCTTGTATGTTTCGGGTACTTGGGATATGTTGAGGCCAAGGAGGAGTATCTTCTATGTGAACTCCTGTAATTGACCATCTTGGGGACCGTTCGAATATACGAAAAGTCGTGGAGCGAGAAATCATCAGTCTGTAGCCTCCGGGCGTAAAACACCGTCGAGCGTAAAATCGTAGACTTGTAGTTCCTGTGCGTGAAGTCATGGGTTTTGTGGCCTCTCGAGCATAAAAGCTACTGAGCACAAAGGCATCCGGGCCAAAAACCTGACTTGTAGCTGTCGAACGTAAAGTTGTAGATTCGTAGCCGTCGAGCGTAGGAAGCTCCTTTAGCGTAGAACTGTATATCTGTAGCTCCTGAAAAGAAAATTTCTCCGAGCGTAAAATCTTGTGGATCTGTTGCTTCTGAGCGTAAACTGAGCGCTATCGAGCGTGAGATCATCAATTTGGTATCTGCTGAGCATAAAGTCATAGATTTGTGGCCTCTCGACGTAAAAGCTACTGAGCACAAAGGCATCCGGGCGTAAAACCATAGACTTATAGCTTGCGAGCGTAAAACCGTAGATCTGTTGCTGTCGAGCGTAGAAAGCTCTTTCAGCGTAGGACCTGCTGAACCGTCTTTGTACGAAAAACTTTTTGAATTTGCTGACTGTCCGTCTTTCAAGGTTAGTGGGCTGACGTGGCATCCAATCATAACCCTTTTATTCAATTTTGCGAGATTTGGTTAGGGTCTCGAGGAGTCCGTCTGAGGATTCGAGGAGTCAGCCCGAACTCTATATATATCCTAAGTTCTCTGAGAGAGAAACTTTTTATCCGTCTTCTGTGAAAGAGAGCTTTCGACTGTTCGAGTTTTTCTTCGTTCCCTCGAATCTTCAGAAAATGGCATCGAAACAAACCTTCTTCGCTAAGGGAAAGGGTATAGGTTCCTCTTCTCATTCTTCTGCCCCAGCGAGGGAGTCTTTGGTCGGTCAAGGCGAACTTCCTTCTGAGCGAAGTGTCCCGCCGACGAGCAGTGCACCCGGTCTTCGAGGTAAAGCCTTCGGGGTGACAAAAACGATAAAAAATCCTTCGCACACGTTGAACGTGACCGCGCTAGATCGTCTTCTGTGCTGATAGCCTCTTCTTGAGGAAGATGATGCACGGAGGCATTTTCATCTTTTATGCCCATATTTCTAATGTGTCAGCGTAAAGACTCCATATTTTCGTAGTTCTGAGCGTAGAAGCTCTGGCTACCGAAAATTGGGGTATATCGTAAAATTTGAATTTTTACGCTTGTGGGGGGACCTCCGGCGTAAAATTGCCAGATTTGCACAATCCTGCGTAGAGCAGAGACTGTTGTTTCTTTCGGTCCATATGTTCGTGCAAGACTTGTGATGACGTATTTTCTTTGCACCTTTGTAGTTGACTTGGGTGAGTCTCCACTGGCCGAGGTGATGGGATCCGCTGCTGGGATGCTGCACTCGAACTACCTGGAGGATCTGTCCCACGTGTCCTTCCCTATCTCCGGACCCCAGTACCCTGAAGGAAGGAGGGTCTAAATATCGGCTCAGGGCGAGCGAATGCTGCTGAGCATGATCAACGGGGAGCCTCTGACTTATGTAGACGGGGAGCCGTACGTAAAGCCGGCTTTTCTTTTTGGGGACATGATCGATAAACAGTCCCAAACGAAGCCTAAGAGGGAGCCCTGGGTCTTCTCAGCCGGGAATTTGGTTTTGTACCTACCAACGATGCCGAGGGATTATCCCATCTCGGTCTTCTTCCACGCGACGCATCCTAGGAAGATGTCGTGGATGCTGACTCCTGATCTTCACGGCAAGCCGGGGAAGATTTTTCATCTGAAAGGAGCTGACCAGGGGTCATTCGTCAGTCGCCCCTCCGGCGTTGTGACGTTGTTCAGAGGACTGTGCCCGGGCAGTGTTCCAAGTGAAGATAGCTTGGTGATCCAGCCGGTCCAATTGTCGACCTTCTGCAACGACTTCATGGGTCGATGTGGGGTATATCCCAAGGAGAATCCTCGGTGCAATGGGTGGATCGCCCCAACGAACTCCCGATGGAGATGCCTAGTTGACTGGGCCTTGAAGCACTTCCAGAGAGAGTTGGAGGGCATTGGACTATATGCCGCTGTGAGTGCGACGAGCGTCGGGTTGTCTCTGAATCCCAATTTGTTCCTGGAGCTGATGGAGCGGTACATTCCGCTCACCGGGACCTTTGCCACTCCACTGGGGGAGTTGGGGTTGGCGCTCCACGAGATGGCAGTTGTCTCGAGACTGCCGATGGGGGATACTCTATATGAAGAGTATGTTTCCACCAACCGAGAGTTGGGGGATTTGGACCCTCGGGTGGCGAAAGTATATCAGGAGCTGATGTGTCAATACTTCGCATACACCATCTTTTATAACGAGCCTTCTGATTTGGCTCACACCACCAAGTGGATGTCCTATCTCTTCTTCCACCGAGCCAGGGCCGCCAGGTCAGAAAAAGCCTCGGGTGGCAAGAATGAGCCCGTGAACTATTTGGGCGTGCTTAGTGCCCAAGTTGTGGGGACTCTTATGGAGGAGGCTGAAGCTCCGGATCAGATTCTTGTCGAGGGGGTAGGAAAGTACCCGAAAGGCACCAAGGCCTGTAGTTACTTGAGGTGTTATCGCAGGCCTTTGTCTAAGGAAGCCCAGCTGGCTGGTTTCCTCTCCATATGGTTGCACCGAGTAGTGGTGCCAGGTACCGCGTCCGCGGATCACATTCACCGGAATATCCTGTGGCCGGCAGTGCGCCTGGTGTTTGGGGCAAGACTGGGCTTGCTTCCTGCCATGGTGTGCCGTATATAGGCTGGCTTGAGAGCCATAACTGACGGGTTGCTCGTCGACTAAGCTCGACGTGAGAGTTTTCCCAGGGTGGAGTTACCATACCTATACTTGATGGGATGGTTGGTTCTCCACAATCCCCGGGTGATGTCTCCTGGGTCCGGTAGCAGCTCGGGGGGTATATTCTTGCTGAATTACAAGGATTCCTCCTGGAATGTGAGCACAGTTTTAGACTGCCAGCTGGTGTTGAACCTCGGCCACGGTTGGAAGCTCCTCTGTATTGCTCCCCCGTGCATCGCAATCAATCAGGGGTGTGGCTTGAGGATTCAGGTGGAGAGAAGACCGACCTTTCCCCGGAAGCTTTTAACTGGTTGGTCTATATTAGACCCTCCCATCTGCTGTACAGGAGCGAAGATCACTGCTTCTTCGAGCCCTACTTGCCTAGTCGGTTTGCCAGGCAGTTTGGGTACGATCAGCTGCATGTGGGCAATGCCGTTACCAGCTTTAGGTCCAGGGGCAGACTCATTGATGGAGCTAGAGGGTGGCGATATTTCCTTATGGGTTGTATGAGGGCAACCTTTATTGTGCCGGTTGTTACAACCTCCACGGAGCTTCGCATTCTCCATTCTTACGCCCAGTTTTACGTGGCGATTAACACCTTCCATCATGATTTCGACGTGCGTTGAAGCTTCCGGGTGCCTTCTCCCAAGCCTGGGGGAAGAGTTGACGTCCCTTCGGTTTCTTTGGACGAAGGTGAGGAGTCTGGTACTCCGGACGAGCCTCTGGTATCGGTGTCGAGGTGCGAAGTGCCTCTGCCTGCGGGGGCTTTGGTAGTCCCTTCTGGGAAGCGACGGGCTTCTGCTCTGAAGGAAGTTTCTCTTTGCAAGAGGAGGAAGGAGACGGTTGCTCGTCCTCTCCGCATTCCTGGCATTGCGGCTCCTGGGAGTGAGCCTGCCTCTCCCCACCTCGGGGATGACTCCTTGGCTGGAGGTTCCTCGCCTTCTAGAGAGGGTCCTCCTACAGTTCCGGTCGTCGATGCCGGAGAATCCTCGTTAGAGGTGGCTGTGGCGGCTACTGCTCCAGGTAGCGGAGCGAGATTGCCTGTGTGGCCGAGGCAGATGGGAGAATCTTTCCCGAGGCCAGCAGCGGGCATGACTCCTGCCGCGTTAGTGAGCGTGCCTGGCGAGATTCCGGCCGATGAACTTCGACCACGTCTTTGTGGAGGCCTGACAGAACTCTCGACGATGTCGGTCGGCCCACCTCCTTCTCCAGGCATGACGATTTGCATTGCGTCATTAAGGCGTGGTTTAGCTATATCGACTACAGATGCGTCGTATATGCCGTTGGCTCCGGGTAAAATGTCATTTTTATGTCTCCTTTGAGAAAGATTGTCATCATACTGATATTGACTTTCTCGTCTTCTTCTCAGGGGATAGCGCCCACGGGGAGTATAGCGTTGAAGCGCATTCTGGTTCCGCTCGGGCTTCTGACGAGGAGGCGTTCGTCTTTGATGAGGAAGTGGCTTCGGGGGCCAGTACGCCTGGAGTAGCTTTGTCACCTCGAGAGGAGGATGAACACGTCATCGTGACCTTGCCTCTTGAGAGTGTGGCGACGACTTCGACCGCCGTTACCGCACCTTCTTCGATTGCGCCATGTGTTGATGCGACGGTTGTGGCCATCTCGTCTGCAATCATCCCTGGAGAGGGACTTGCTGACATTGCGGGCGCTCCCGGCGTTCAGTCGGATCTAGTTGCGTTGACCAAGCAACATACCAGCCTTTTCTACACCGGTTTGAGAACGATAGTGTCAATGGTGTTAGCGAAGAGTCTGGATTTTGAGCGCCTGAGGAAGACTTCTCTTGCTTCGATCGGGGTCATCAGGGAGCTCGGCGATCTTGGGTAGCTGATGCCCTGGAGGCGGTGGTGTCACGACCCGCACCCGAAATTGGGGCACGAGTACGCGAGTACGTCCAGCCTACGCCGCAGCATCGGCGGTATAACGCTGTCAAGGTCTTGATACTATCTAGCCAATCTCACACAAGCATCCAATCTCCATAAAGAGGTACGGATGACACAAATAAAATGAACACATACTTAATCACAGGATTACAGCACGATAAGATAGCGAAACAAAATTAAATACAACACAAGTTTAAAGTAATAACTTAACTCAACAAATATCCAAGTCATCAAAAATTGCCGGAGACAAATCCGGTACCAAAAGTCTGCTAAAAGAACTAATCAGAAAACTAGAAGAATTAGTGATTTCGGCTAGACCTCCCAGAATCACAACTAACTATCAAGCCCAAGTGCAGCTACTCACCATATGGTCCATAAAGTGTCGGACAGCGGTCCTCTAAGGCATAGTCTGGAAAAATGTTTCCAGTCAGGAAGGAGCAAAGTACAAATCTCAAATAACAGTTCCATTTAATTGATAAGGACTATAAAATAATAAACATGTGATGCTAGCTACTAAGAAGACAGTAAAATAAACGCAATGGCAATTAAAGAGAGACAGACAATGTAAAAAGACAGGCAATAGGCAATATGATATAGTCAGTGCATGTATGAAAATGAAAAGAACTAGGAACAGCATCATATACGGGTGATGTAGTATATGATTTAAAATAGGGAACTGTAATATATTCTAAGTGTTTGAAATAGTAGTTTCAAAATATGATCGGCTTGGGAACATGTACGATAGCTATAGGGCCGGGCTAATCATGAGTGAAGAGCATGATTAACACTTACATTGTTCTACACTACAATAAGAGGTTATGATCACATTTCTTACTAACTACTTCCCCGCCCCCAACTAGTAATGTGGATCCAACCATGACACGTCACGATACACGAGCAAGTCCAATCTATCATGTACGATGTCTAATATACATGTCGTGTACAATGTCAATACGAAAATCAAGGTAACATCTCATGACTGCAGATCCAAGCTATACTAGTCCGTGTAACACAGTGTCAAGGTTTCAGATGTAACATTTTATGATTATTTAATTTATAGAAATTATCAAGGAATTGGAAATTATCAGAGAATGTACTTGCCTTGGTCCTTAGCTGGTAATTATTGATGTCCTGTTCCAGAGTATTCCCTGGGTGAAGCAACAGTCCTAAAAACATATCACAATAACACTTGTATCAGGTGCTACCCTAACACACAGTCTATAAACACTGGCCTCAGGGCCATGCCAGGCAGGGCACTAGTCAGGTAGGGTCACCTAGTAGGGATACATATTAAAACACATTACCTGTTTTTAATCATTAATACCTACCATATATATATACGCCATAATATAATTTACTATATATATATTGTTAACATCATTATTAAAATATACTAAGACTAATACACCCATAGAGTTTATACTATATATATATATATATATATATATATATATATATATATATATATATATATATATATATATGCATATACATACCAAATATATACTAAGAATATACTAAATGCTTATACAAAATATATATTAAGAATATACTAATTACTTATACAAAATATATGTATATATATACCCTCATTAAAATTAATAATACAGATACTAAAACATTAATTGAAATTATACCTAGTATACATTTTATTAATACATATTATATGAAATAATCCTATATACATACATATACATTAATTACACTAATAATATAGTGTACATTTTATATAGTACAATTTTATGGAAAATACCAGTGTACATATATGTATACAATTTCTCTTTAAATAAATACATATACCTGTACATATATACTAATTAAACGTTAATCAATTAAATGCTATACATATACATATACTAATTTAAAATATACTATATACACTAATACACAATATTTATACATTAATACATACATATACTACGTATATACACTATACATACATGTGTTAAACATTCACTAATAATTACTATACATATACTTATTAGTATATACATAACGTATATACGTATGTATATATACATATATATATATAAAGAAGGAAGAGGGAGAGAAGAACTTACTGTGTTGGGTCGGGGCTGGCCGGCCGGAGTTGATGCCGTGGCCGGGGAGTTGAACGCAGAGGGGGAGCTCGGGGAATCACGGCAGCGGGTCGGGCCGCTCGCCGGAGTACAGAGGGGAATGGGGCTCGACCGGGTTGTGGTGGTGGATTGATGGGTGATCGATGATGGAGGTGGTGGTGATAGGGAGCAGCGGGAGGAGGAGTTGAGGCGGAGGGAAGCTCGGACGGGACTGATGGCCGCCGAAGAACAGTAGTTGGGAGGAAGATGGTGGTGGGAAATCGAGGGCCGCCGGAGTGAAGAAACGCAGAGGGAGGAGATGGAGTCCGCCGGAGTCGGGGCAGCTTGCGCCGGAGGCGAGGTCGGCCTGGGTGCAGGCTCGGCCAGAGTAGCGGGGTCGAATCTCCGGTGAACAGCGGGCGGAGGTGCAAAGGCTGGCCGCCGGAGTGTGGCCGGGTGGCCGGAGTACAGGATCGGCTGCGGGGCAGTGCAGCTCGGCAGGGAGGAGCACAGTCGGACCGGGTGACAGTGGCCCGCCGGTGAACAGGAACTGCGGGGGGGGGTGAATAGTGTTCCCCCCTTCTCCTCTCTTTCAAATTCAAAACTAAATAAAGAAGAAGAAGAAGAAGGAAAGAAAGAGAAGGAGAAAGGAAGAAGGAGAAGAAGAAAAGAAAGAGAAGAAGAAAGGAAAAAGTTTTTCCTACGTTGGGGTTGAGGATGGAGGAGAGAGAGAGGTGGGAGCTTGCTTGGGGATTAGGGTTTTCTAGGGAAGGGTGTTGATGTGACATTATATATGGGAGAGTGTGTGGAATAAAGGGTTAGGATTTGCCCACAGAATGAGTGGTCCAGATTGGACATGAAGGAATTTCATGTGGGGATGAGGGTGAGAGGCTAGTAAAATATTAGGAATTCCTCATTGGCTTAAACAAATGAGGTGTTGACAAAAATACAAATTTGCAAATTAGCCCCCTTAAATTTGGGTATTTGCACAGACGCATGAAATAACAAAAATTTGGCGGGCGATTCGGGGTCCGATGTTTTGTAGGGTCAGGGGCGCTGTAAGCTTGGTGTGGGCTCAATTAGCAGGGCACTGGAATTAAATTGGGATTTCAGAAATGGTTTAAATAGTATCCTCAATTTAATTAGAATAAAATGCAAGTTGTGTTCTAAAATTAATTAGAAGTACATGGGACCAAAATCAGGTCAGGTCATCAATACCAATAATGAAGAAGACTCAGAACAGAATATTACCCTAATTTGGGCCGCAAGAAAAATAGGTCAAGATTGTCTCCAATTTAAATTGGAACGCACAACGATACAAAATAGGAATTTATTAAATAACGTCCGCGACGACTTTTGTGCGGGTAGAAATTATGCACAGAGAGCATAATTACGAGTTGTAAAAATAGCAGAATGGAAGGCGGGCATGTCTAGGGCAAGATTGTCAAGTTTGTTGGAAGACAAAAGTCAGGATAGCGCTCCAAATATTGAAGCAAAGGCAAAGCGCGATAATTAATTAAAATACGGTAATTAATTACAAACTCCAATAAATAAATTCTAGATAAAATAATAAAATACAAAAATTCCATAATTCCGACAGGTGTTCACCTACTGGGCTTCTAGGTCAAGTCTACTAGCTCAAAATAAATAAACACTGCATATAATACTATATTTAATTACACATCACATAATTATTTAAATTAAATATACTATCATGCAATTACTTAATTCTAACTATAATAATATTAATTATTATAAAAAGGTCAAAAATATCCCTGTTTTCGGAACGTGGTAGTGACAAGTCTACCCTCCTTAAAAGAATTTCGTCCTCAAAATTTAAAATCCCCAAGGTAGCGTTTATTCATACACATTATTATTTTCCTCAAATTTAAATTCATCAATCACGAAATCAGTTAATAATCCACAATGTCCTCTCACAATTTTTAAAAATTCTGAAGTTATCGCATTCCTGAAAAATCCTTGAAATAAAATCAACGTCCATTTTTATCAAAATTTTCCTTGAAAGTTTTAGTTAATAATTCAATACTCTGAATTTAATATCCACTCCTCTAATTTGATTTTTTTTTCAAGGAACAATTATAAAATTTAAATCTCATCCCAAATTTGAATTCAAATATTAATCCATCAAAATTTTATTCCTCGATTTCCTCTTTCCTCAAAATACTTAACAATGCGATACTTAAGGGTTCTCCAATGCGACATCCAACTATAGAATTCTAAAATTCATAACTTATAACCAAATAAATATAATGATAGTCTCCCAAATTTTCAAATTTAATAACCAATTTAAATATGCCATAATCTTCCTGGAATTAATAAACCATTAATTATGCAATGTTAATTTCTTAACCCTCTATTTAAATCGATGTTTATCCTCGAATTTTTAATCATCTTGTTAATCATCTTGTCTCTCCTGTCAAGTCATAACTCCTTCATGAATCTTCGTCATGGTCAAACCCCAAGAATCATGGTCCAAGAAAAATCTTTCTACAATCATACAACATGCAATCTAAGGGGAATAAGTACAGTCATAGTGTCTTTTGTCATGGTATTGCAGTCTCTGTATCAGGGCGTACTACTAACTACATTACAACAAGAAATCATGCATACAAGTATGGTACTAAGGTATCAGTCAATCAATCAGATAGATAGGAATAGAAGGAAGGAAAGAACAGAACCTGCTAACACATTACCTGCAGTATCGGTCTCCTCGACCGTCATCGCAAATGCCCCGCCCTGCTGGGGTGGTTCCCTTCGCGGGTGCTGAGCAATATACGGTTCCACAGGTAGCCTAACTGGATCTCTATAATCTGAAGCTGCGCGCTGGCCGGGAAGATAAGGGGCTAGAAGACAATCCCTTACTCGATGTCCCGCAGCGCCGCAGTGCAAACAAAGTCCTAGCCTCGTTCTACAACTCTCCCAAAGGTGACCTGGCTTCTTACAGAAATGACAAGTCTGCCGTGTCTCTCTTGGAGGCTGTTGCTGATTTTGCTGAACACGGACTGGTGCTTGGTACTGTTGTTGATACTGATACGCCCATGGATGTTGCTGGATAGGAACTGGTGCTAGGTACTGCGGTGGATGCTGAAATGTCTATGGTTATTGCTGACTATGAAATGGTACTGGGTACTGCTGTTGGTGCTGAATACGGGGATGCTTGGCTGGTCCTGTGCTACCATTCCTATCTCCAAAAGTATTGTGACTCCTCTTAGGCCTGAGATCCAGATCCTCTTCTGCAATCTGAGCATCCATCAAGATAGCCTCAAAGGTAGCGGTACGCCGACCAGAAGTGCGCGACCTAATCTCTCTTGTCAGCCCCTTTCTAAATTTTTGGGCTCGATCTCCTGGGTCCCGAATCATAGACGATGCAAAACGGCTCAATCTACAGAATTCTGCAGCGTACTCGTCGACCGACATGTTTCCTTGAACTAAGTCATGAAACTGACTTTCCAAGGTTCCCAATGCCACGTCGGGAAAGAACTTCTCCTTGAAGAGTTCCTTGAAGGTCTCCCAAGTAATTCCTTGTGCAGTAATTCTCGGCTCCATGCGATACCACGTGAGTGCGATATCGAACAACTGACTGCCAGCGGCTTCTATCTATAAGTTTTCCGGAATCTGGGTCAATCGCAGGCTCCTTTCTATATCCTCTAGCCAGTCGTCAGCGTAGAGTATTCCTTCGGTGCCTTTGAACTCTCGAGGCATCATCCTTTTGAAGTCCACTATAGTGCCTGATCTCTGCTGCTGGCCAGGAAACTGCTGGTACTGTGCTACTTTCTCCAAAGCTTGGAGAGTCACTTGATGAGCATTCTCCATGTTTTCTCTCATCAGCTCGGTTTGTGCCTGGTGCGCTTCTGCTTGCACCCTCTGAGCCTCAGCTTGAACTCGCTGAGCGTCTGCCGTCACTCTCTGGGCATCTACCATGCCCTGGATCAAGGTAAACATCTGCGTCCCGTCAATGGGCGAACCTCCGGGAATCGGAGTCGGTGGAGGAGGAAGGTTGTCCGTCACAGCTGCGGCAATCCTCTGAGCAGGTGGGGGAGGAGGATCCCCGAAAAGTGCGGATACTCCTACGTGCATCAGAGATGTAGGAGGAACTACGGCTGTCTGTCCCTCAGGTGGAGAGGTGGCAGACCCCTCTAAAGCTGATGTTCCCGCTCTCATAGATCGTGTCTGCGGCGACATCCTGAAGACAGATCCCAAAGAATCAATTAAGGTAAAATGCGATATCATCAAGGAAGGACAGTACAGTTCTAAAGAGCAACATTCAAGATAATAGATTGGAATAACATTCCTAGTTGTGATTGCACAGGTCAAAGATACATCCAAGGTTTGATACCTCTACCCCTTAGGTACCACAGTTCTACTAGAAACATACTCACTTCTAGCTTCCTTACCTACTGCAATCGCTAATACTAGTTATTCCTATCACTCAAGTGCATATCAAATGCAACACACTACACTAAGTACTGCACTCTCTAATACAACCCTAGATGAAAACCCAAGTCAGTTTGCAGTGAAATCACAATCATGCTCAAGCCAACAGATCTTACACATGCATCTCATCTACTTATATACTAATATATCTCTCCCACTATAAAATCCTATCCTCAAATAAATTCCTCAAAATAACTCCTCGAATAAATTTTAAGTAAAAATGCATATACTTTCCTCAAGACCAATTATCTAAATACTGAAGTAAAAATTTTATCAATTCCAAAAATCCTTATAACTTGTCTAGGTTCATCAAATTGAATCTGAATTTCTCAAAGTTTTAATGACAATATCTCAACTTCTCAAAATTCAAGAATTTGAAATTCATTTTCAATCCTTAATTTAAAATTTAAATCCACCTTCTGTAGTCAATAGCTCTAATGTTAATCATTTTCACTGTCCTCATCGTCATGCGTCATCAGTTAATACCATAAATCAGTCTGTAAATTTATCTTGATATGAAATCAAACCCTACTATGAAATCAAAATCCTAATTTAATAGCTAATCAACAATCAACAAGTGAGAATGGACGGAACAAGGGAATGATTTTAAATTGGAATTTAAAATAAGATTCTCAGGGGTCATCCCAGGAATCTCTCAAGGAATTGTGATTGAGTATTCGCTCTCGTCCTAGTATCCTATGTCATAGATCCTATCGCAGGCACGCAATAGTGTAACAAAGATGCCACACTACTACGACATCGCACAACTCGCGAAGTCTGACCTGCATGGGCCACCACTAAAAATGTGTCACGACCCGCACCCGAAATTGGGGCACGAGTACGCGAGTACGTCCAGCCTATGCCGCAGCATCGGCGGTAGAACGCTGTCAAGGTCTTGATACTATCTAGCCAATCTCATACAAGCATCCAATCTCCATAAAGAGGTACGGATGACACAAATAAAATGAAAACATACTCAATCACAGGATTACAGCACGATAAGATAGTAAAACAAAATTAAATACAACACAAGTTTAAAGTAATAACTTAACTTAACAAATATCCCAGTCATCAAAAATTGTCGGAGACAAATCCGGTACTAAAAGTCTGCTAAAAGAACTAATCAAAAAACTAGAAGAAATAGTGATTCCGGCTAGACCTCCCGGAATCACAACTAACTATCAAGCCCAAGTGCAGCTACTCACCATATGGTCCATAAAGTATCGGACAGCGGTCCTCTAAGGCATAGTCTGGAAAAATATTTCCAGTCAGGAAGGAGCAAAGTACAAATCTCAAATAACAGTTTCATTTAATTGATAAGGACTATAAAATAATAAACATGTGATGCTAGCTACTGAGAAGACAGTGAAATAAACGCAATGGCAATTAAAGAGAGACATGCAATGTAAAGAGACAGGCAATAGGCAATATGATATAGTCAGTGCATGTATGAAAATGAAAAGAACTAGGAACAACATCATATACGGGTGATGTAGTATATGATTTAAAATAGGGAACTGTAATCTATTATAAGTGTTTGAAATAGTAGTTTCAAAATGTGATCCGCTTGGGAACATGTACGATAGCTATAGGGCCTGGCTAATCATGAGTGAAGAGCATGATTACCACTTACATTGTTTTACACTACAATAAGAGGTTATGATCACATTTCTTACTAACTACTTCCCCGCCCCCAACTAGTAATGTGGATCCAACCATGACACATCACGATACACGAGCAAGTCCAATCTATCATGTACGATGTCTAATATACATGTCGTGTACAATGTCAATACGAAAATCAAGGTAACATCTCATGACTGCAGATCCAAGCTATACTAGTCCGTGTAACACAGTGTCAAGGATTCAGATGTAACATTTCATGATTATTTAATTTATAAAAATTATCAAGGAATTGGAAATTATCAGAGAATGTACTTGCCTTGGTCCTTAGCTGGTAATTATTGATGTCCTGTTCCAGAGTATCCCCTGGGTAAAGCAACAGTCCTAAAAACATATCACAATAACACTTGTATCAGGTGCTACCCTAACACACAGTCTATAAACACTGGCCTCAGGGCCATGCCAGGCAGGGCACTAGTCAGGTAGGGTCACCTAGTAGGGATACATATTAAAACACATTACCTATTTTTAATCATTAATACCTACCATATATATATACGCCAAAATATAATTTACTATATATATATTGTTAACATCATTATTAAAATATACCAAGACTAATACACCCATAGAGTTTATACTATATATATATATATATATATATATATATATATATATATATATATATATGCATATACATACCAAATATATACTAAGAATATACTAAATGCTTATACAAAATATATATTAAGAATATACTAATTACTTATACAAAATATATGTATATATATACCCTCATTAAAATTAATCATACAGATACTAAAACATTAATTGAAATTATACCTAGTATACATTTTATTAATACATATTATATGAAATAATCCTATATACATACATATACATTAATTACACTAATAATATAGTGTACATTTTATATAGTACAATTTTATGGAAAATACCAGTGTACATATATGTATACAATTTCTCTTTAAATAAATACATATACCTGTACATATATACTAATTAAATATTAATCAATTAAATGCTATACATATACATATACTAATTTAAAATATACTATATACACTAATACACAATATTTATACATTAATACATACATATACTACGTATATACACTATACATACATGTGTTAAACATTCACTAATAATTACTATACATATACTTATTAGTATATACATAACGTATATACGTATGTATATATACATATATATATATATAAAGAAGGAAGAGGGAGAGAAGAACTTACTGTGTTGGGTCGGGGCTGGCTGGCCGGCCGGAGTTGATGCCGTGGCCGGGGAGTTGAACGCAGAGGGGGAGCTCGGGGAATCACGGCAGCGGGTCGGGCCGCTCGCCGGAGTACAGAGGGGAATGGGGCTCGACCGGGTTGTGGTGGTGGATTGATGGGTGATCGATGATGGAGGTGGTGGTGATAGGGAGCAGCGGGAGGAGGAGTTGAGGCGGAGGGGAGCTCGGACGGGACTGATGGCCGCTGGAGAACAGTAGTTGGGAGGAAGATGGTGGTGGGAAATCGAGGGCTGCCGGAGTGAAGAAACGCAGAGGGAGGAGATGGAGTCCGCCGGAGTCGGGGCAGCCAGCGCCGGAGGCGAGGTCGGCCTGGGTGCAGGCTCGGCCAGAGTAGCGGGGTCGGATCTCCGGTGAACAACGAACGGAGGTGCAGAGGCTGGCCGCCGGAGTGTGGCCGGGTGGCCGGAGTACAGGATCGGCTGCGGGGCAGTGCAGCTCGGCAGGGAGAAGCACAGCCGGACCGGGTGACAGTGGCCCGCCGGTGAACAGGAACTGCGGGGGGGGGTGAATAGTGTTCCCCCCTTCTCCTCTCTTTCAAATTCAAAACTAAATAAAGAAGAAGAAGAAGAAGGAAAGAAAGAGAAGGAGAAAGGAAGAAGGAGAAGAAGAAAAGAAAGAGAAGAAGAAAGGAAAAAGTTTTTCCTACGTTGGGGTTGAGGATGGAGGAGAGAGAGAGGTGGGGGCTTGCTTGGGGATTAGGGTTTTCTAGGGAAGGGTGTTGATGTGACATTATATATGGGAGAGTGTGTGGAATAAAGGGTTAGGATTTGCCCACAGAATGAGTGGTCCAGATTGGACATGAAGGAATTTCATGTGGGGATGAGGGTGAGAGGCTAGTAAAATATTAGGAATTCCTCATTGGCTTAAACAAATGAGGTATTGACAAAAATACAAATTTGCAAATTAGCCCCCTTAAATTTGGGTATTTGCACAGACGCATGAAATAACAAAAATTTGGCGGGCGATTCGGGGTCCGGTGTTTTGTAGGGTCAAGGGCGCTGTAAGCTTGGTGTGGGCTCAATTAGCAGGGCACTGGAATTAAATTAGAATTTCAAAAATGGTTTAAATAGTATCCTCAATTTAATTAGAATAAAATGCAAGTTGTGTTCTAAAATTAATTAGAAGTACATGAGGCCAAAATCAGGTCAGGTCATCAATACCAATATTGAAGAAGACTCAGAACAGAATATTACCCTAATTTGGGCCGCACGAAAAATAGGTCAAGATTGTCTCCAATTTAAATTGGAACGCACAACGATACAAAATAGGAATTTATTAAATAACGTCCGCGATGACTTTTGTGCGGCTAGAAATTATGCACAGAGAGCATATTTACGAGTTACAAAAATAGCAGAATGGAAGGCGGGCATGTCTAGGGCAAGATTGGAAAGTTTGTTGGAAGACAAAAGTCAGGATAGCGCTCCAAATATTGAAGCAAAGGCAAAGCGCGATAATTAATTAAAATACGATAATTAATTACAAATTCCAATAAATAAATTCTAGATAAAATAATTAAATACAAAAATTCTATAATTCCGACAGGTGTTCACCTACTGGGCTTCTAGGTCAAGTCTACTAGCTCAAAATAAATAAACACTGCATATAATACTATATTTAATTACACATCACATAATTATTTAAATTAAATATACTATCATGCAATTACTTAATTCTAACTATAATAATATTAATTATTATAAAAAGGTCAAAAATACCCCTGTTTTCGGAACGTGGTAGTGACAGGTGGTTAATGGGTTGGAGCATCCTATTAACGAACATTTGCAGCTGACTCGGGGTCTCGATGCTGATGTTCAGGCTCGGTTCGACCTCATGACTGCGCGGCTTGCTACGAAGGTGGAAAGCCTAGACAACTCTATCCAGAAGCATAAGCTGGAGGTGGATAGGAAAAAAGTTATCGTGAAAGAGGCTCTTGCTGTTGAGACGCGGTGTCGCTCTGAGCATGAAGGGAATGCAGCGAGGGTCTCCAAGCTGAAGGAAAAACTCGCTCGGGCAGAGGAGTGGGCTTCTCAGTCGCTGGCAGGTCTAGACGTAGCGTCCGGTCGACTGAGCACAGCACGACGGGAGCTGGACCGTGCAGAAGCTGCTCGCGCGGGTTATCTTCGGGCAAAGGCTGATCTGACCCTCACGGACACTCCCGAGGCACGGCTGGAGCAGGCTCGTGCCGACGCCTTGGTTCTTAGGAATGAGAGGATAGCTGCGCTGGAGCGGCAGATTCACAATCTGACTCACCCGCCATCATGATGTATCCTTTTCCCTTTTTGCTTGCCCAGATGTAATTCTGCCTCCCTCTCTGGAATAAATAAAGGCGACTCTTTTCTGACTTTTGTGGACCCATCATTTCGGAATATAAATGACCGGTTTTGGTGAGAGTGTTATCAGAGGTAGTATGGACATGATAGACTCCCAATAAACTTCTTTGCAGGACACATCTATTCAGAGGTCATACGGACATGATAGAGCGTAACCCTACTAATTGCGTTTTGGAAGTAGTTTTGTCAGAATCGAGGGCCTTGCTATGTCCCACCCGAGCAGGGGGGATTAAGCATAGTACCTTTTCAGGAATTTGCCGTTGATAGGAGCCATTAACAGGTCTCCATTAGACTGGGCTATCCTGTAGGCGCCGTTCGATAACGTTGTCTCGATCACATAAGGGCCTTCCCACTTGGGTTGGAATTTGCCTTTACTTCTGTGGGTAAGAATCATCGGTCTTCTTACGGCTAGAACTAGCTCGCCGACTTTGAACACTCTTTCCTTCATTTTATGATTAAAAGTTTTAGAAATGCGTGCTTGGTAAAGCACGATACGCTGTTGAGCTTGTAGGCGTTTCTCGTCTAATCCTTCAAGCTGTTGGAGCCTTAAAAGGTCATTCTTTTCTCGAGTCAACTCACTAGTCACTGCTATCCTGAGCGACGGGATCTGTATTTCGATGGAAAGAACTGCCTCGCTCCCGTAGACCAGTGAAAAAGGGGTACAACCTGTAGGTGTCCGTACCATTGTGCGGTATGCCCAGAGACATTCTCCCAGCTTCTCATTCCAGTCTCTTTTGTTTGAAAAAACAAACTTCTTCAGGAGTTTGATAATGGTTTTGTTGAAAGCTTCTGCCAAACCATTAGCAGCTGGATAATATGCCGTAGAGGCAATATTATGTATTCGACTTTTATCGCAAAATCGATGAAACGCTTGGCTGATGAACTGAGGCCCATTATCATGGATTATCCTTCGAGGAATCCCAAAGCGATAAATGACGTGGTGCTTGATGAAGCTGATCACGTCAGACGCTTTTACCTCAGCCAGAGGGATCGCCTCTGCCCATTTGGAGAAGTAATCCGTGATGGCCAGTATGAACCGGTGGCCTCTGGAGGAAGACGGGTAAATGGGACCGACGATATCCATACCCCATGCTTCGAAGGGCCAGGATGCGACCGTAGGATGTAGATATTCAAACGGTTGGTGTATGAAGTCTGCATGAACCTGACAGGCTCTGCATTGTCTTGCATAGCTGATCGCGTCTGTGATCATAGTGGGCCAGTAGTAGCCCATTCTCCTGATACGATCCTGTAGCTTAGGACCGGACTGATACGCTCCGCATACGCTGTCGTGAGCTTCTCGGATAATCTGCTGTGCTTTATCGTCTGAGAGACATCTTAATAGCAGTCCGTCGTAGGTTCGACGATATAGGCAGTGTGAAGATGCATCAAAATAGAAGCGTAATGATCGTCTCTTGACGGATATTGCTTCTTTGGGGTCCTCTGGCAAGATTCCGTATGCGATGAAATCTATGAAGGGACTTCTCCAGTCCCTCCCGGGGGGATCTGTGTTCACAGCGTGGCTGCATTCTATGTGAAGGTTGTTCTTCACGCAGAATAAATCTCTGTTAAGAAGGATCACCGAATCTTGCCTTCTTATAGGGGTAGCTAAGTCCGCAGATAGACTGGCCAGGGCATCAGCTTCCAGATTCTGAGATCGAGGTACATGCTCTAGGAAGAACCCTTTGAACGTCATGGCTATCTCGATTGTCGCTCGGTGATAGGGGATGAGGTCTGGATTCCGGACTTCGTATATTCCTCTGACTTGATTGTCGATAAGTAGAGAATCATCGAAAGCTTCCAGGGTTTCGACCCCCAGCTCTTCAGCGACTTGGAGCCCGATCAACAGGGCGTTGTATTCCGCCACATTGTTGGAGCATGGTTCATTAAGAGAGTATGCCCGGTAGATGACGAGTTTATCAGGAATGACCATGACGATTCCTACCCCTGAAACCACGTTTCCCTGGGGGCCAGTCCTGGAGGCGCCGTCAAAGAACAATTGCCATGTGTCACTTTCTATTGCAGAATTACATTCTGCAACTTCGTCGGGAATGTCTTCGTATAACTTGGAGGCCTCTGTGATCGGATGAGCAGCCAGGAAGTCGGCCAGCGCTTGGCCTTTGATGGACTTCTACGGGATGTACACCATGTCATATGGTGTTAACAGCATCGCCCAGGTTACGAGTCGAGAATTAAGAATACTCGGCTTGCTCATCAGTACTCGAAGAGGGTTGATCCTGGAGATGATATGAATAGTCTGGCCGATGACGTAGTGCCGCAAATTTTGGATAGAGAACATCAGAGCCAGACATTCTTTCTCTACTGGGTTGTACCGGTGTTCGGCTCCGACCATCATCCTGCTAAGGTAGTAGATAGCCTGCTCATGCCCCTCGTCGTTCTTCTGCGCTAGAAGAGCTCCTAGCGAATGATCCATTGCTCGGACGTACAGCAAGAACGATTTTCCCATGATGGGAGGCACCAGAACTGGCGGATTGGTAAGGTAGCATTTGATCTCCCCGAATGCTTGCTGACAGGTTTCGTCCCATACGAAGGATACACCTTTCTTCATGAGATACAAAAAAGGCTGGCATCTTCCTGAGAGGTTGGATATGAACATCCGGATATAAGCCAGACGGCCTTGAAATCCCCGGAGTTCCCTCAGATTGCGGGGCGGTCGCATTTCTACGATGGCCTGGACTTTGTCAGGGTCCACCTGGATGCCTTTGGCGGTGATAACAAATTCCAAGAATTTGCCACTAGATACGCCCAGGAAGGACTTCGTAGGGTTCATCTTGAGTTGATGTCGGCGCATTAACTCGAATACCGTCCTTAGGTCCTGAATGTGATCATCCTTGAGGCGGCTCTTGACGGCTATGTCGTCTACGTAACACTCTACTGTTTTGCGTAAATGTTCATGGAATATGCCGCTCATAGCCCGTTGGTACATAGCCCCGGCGTTCTTTAATCCGAAGGGCATGATCGTATAGCAATACACTCCCAACGGGGTACGGAAGGCAGTGTGCTTCTCGTCTTCAGGATGCATCTTGATCTGATTGTATCCTAAGAACCCGTCCATGAAAGACATGCGTTCAAAACCGCAGGTGTTGTCGATCATGATGTCCGTGATGGGAAGAGGTAATTCATCCTTGGGGCAGGCCGCAGTCAGATCTCGGTAATCGATGCAGATACGTACCTTCCCATTTTTCTTCATGACTGGGACAACGTTGGCGACCCAGTCGGGATGTTGTTCTTCCAGGATGAACCCACAGGCTATCAGCTTTTTGACTTCAGCTTCAATGGCGTCCGTCATGTCCGATCGGAACCGGCGTTGGTGCTGCTTCACAGGCTTTGAGTCAGCCAATATGTTGAGTTTGTGAGTAGCCACCTTCGGGTTTAGGCCCGACATGTCTCCATAATCCCATGCAAAGACGTCGACGTATTCCTTTATCAGCTGTATAATTTCTTCCCTTTCGGCTGGTGTCACTGATAAATATCGGCTTTGGCGAAAGCTCACCCCTAATATTGATTTGGATAACTTCGTCTTTGGTTGGAGGTTCCCTTTGTTCGAAGCAGAATTCCCACTGTGTATCCATTTGCTGAGCCCAAGAGTCATTCTCAAACGGCTCAGAATCTCGTTCCTCTGCTTCTGAGGGATCTGTCATCACCATATTTGCTGATAGTGCTTGTTCGAGAGCATCAGGTGAGTCGGGGGGTGATGAGCCATCCCAGGAGGAGGAAAAGATGTCCTTATCCGACGTGGAAGCCGTAAGGGAGGTGGCATACCCTAACCCAAAACGAGTTTGTTGGTAGCGGGGGTCGCCGCGTGGTGGCGTTCTTCTGCCTCTTCCGTAGTTGAGGCCCGGCTTTCGCTTCAAGTCGTAGCCCATGTTTTGCATGATCTTCAGTGCTTGAGGCCTGTATCGGTGAACCTGCATCTTCCCAGTATCGTCATCGAAGGGATCTTCCTGGATGGCTGGCTGATTGTGCATGCGACCGAATACTATTAGACGCTGACTGCTGCAGGTAGGCGGGATTATGAAGATAGAATCTTCATGCGGTCCATACGTTGTGATGACGTTGGATGATGACGCTGCTTCCCAGATATGCGGATGGTAGGAGTCCATAGCTTCCAAGAACTTTCGTGCTATGGGTTCTACCTCATCACGGGGAGCAGGTTCCTGATTTAGAATCTGAGTATTAATTTACGGGAAAAGAGGATGTTTATTACCATCTGGAACTCCGTTCCTGGTCGTGTTTACATCGGTCGGCTGCTTGTCGCGCCGAAGGTTGATGACCAAAGGTGGAGGCTTCTGGTTCAGAGTAACCGCTGGAGAATTGCTTCTTTTCCCCGAGCTGGATCTGTTCAGGTGAATAGCCATGGGCTCTATGGCTTTTGGACGAGTGGTTCATCCTTTCACTCTGATCGACAGCGGTAGTGCAGCAGAGGGTTCTCCTGGCTCCCGGTGGGATTCCTTCTCTGTCTTGCCTGCCACTTCTTCCGTGTGGTCCTGTGAGTACAACACGGCGTCGGAATAGTAGGACTCTACTCCTTTAAACGGGTTTATGTCGGCCACCTCCGTTTGTACTATCCCTTGGGGGTCTACATATTTAAGACATTGATGAAGAGTTGAAGGAACGATGTTGTGATCGTGGATCCACGGTCTTCCTAGCAAGATGTTGTAGGATACCTCTGAATCGATCACGTAACATGTGGCCACCGATCTGAGGTTGCCAATCTGGATCCTCAGGCGAATCTTCCCTAACGGCTTACTTCTTCCGGCGTTGAATCCCACGATTGTAGTGGAGGTGTAAGCCAGTTCGCTGGTAGGAATCCTCAACGGTCTGAGCAGACTGTACGGGATGATGCTGATCGATGATCCCGGATCTATATGAATCTGATCAACCTCCATGGAACCGATGTACCCGGTGTAATAGAGGGGCCTGTCATGCCTGTTATGTTTTAACAGCATGTTATTTTGGGTGAAGGTGATATTTGGGACCACCTCCATCACACTGTGGTACTGAGGGCACGCCACTGGTTCTTCGTCGGGAGACTTGAGCTGGGTCAAGCATGCCTCCGCCTGCATCAGTGCTTCACTCAAGGCTAGACGAGTGTCTTGGGAGAGCCTGAGTAGCTCGAAGATGGAGAGCCTGGCCGGTGTATTAGCCAGTTGGGCTAGGATGTCGAAGTTATACGGCTTCTCAAAACCTTTGTTCGAATGTTTTTCACAGGTTTATCGAAGCACACTTCTCTTTGTTTTCCTTTGTCCGCCGACGTCGGTTTTGAAGGGTTGGCTTCCGGTATGACGGGGCTTGGCCCTGCAGGTTTGGCAGTTGAGACGTCTGCCGGTATATCCTCTTGACTTGCTCCGTAGTCGTTGAGGTAGGCTCTCCCTAACCGGGTTGCAGCAAGTACCTCGTCTTCGTCTGATGGCAAAGAATTTGTGACCATATGGCATGGTTTGCACTTTGAGCTCCTCCTGGACGTAGCTCTAGTCCCTTCTTCGAGCTCTGACATAAAATCTAGATGAACCCACACAATCTCGCCCTGACGGGTGGTCAGGGGTACCAGGTTATGATTTTGATCCCTAGCCGGAGGGAGATTGACGATGTCCATTGTGGCTCAGGAAATGGGCGTGATACCGTCCATGACTTCTTGGGGAGGCAGATCGCCGAACCGCAGAGAGATCGTGTTGGTTGTGACCGTTTTCTCGGTGTCGTGCAGGGTGATGGCCTTAGCATCGATCAACCCCTGGATCTTCCTCTTCAGTACGTAACACATCTTTGTTGGGTGGTGTACGTATCTGTGGAAGATGCAGTATTTGGGGTCATCGGTACTGCCGACCTCCTGGGGCCGCCTTAGCTCCGGCAGGGTAATCTTGCCACTTTTGACGAGACACTCAAATATACTAGGGATATTGTCGTCGTCGAAAGAGTAGACCTCGACGGGCCTGGAAGTCCCGGGCTTTGTCTGCGTGGTCGCCGCCGTCTTTTGTCTGGACGTATTGACTGTCAGAGCTTCTTTTCCCTTGGAGCTGCGAGGATGGTCACCGCTGGGAGATGGCCTTTTGCCTCTGTTGGAGGCGGAGATCATGATGCCGTTGTCGTGCGCCTTGCGACTGTTGTCTTCGACGGCCACTGCCAAGACGATGAACGAGGGCCACTCATGGAACTGATATGATCCTGTGAACACCGAGACTATAGGAAGGAGGTTCTTCCTGTAAATGTCTACTAACGCCGAGTCTGGAACTCCTGGAGGCATTTATAAGGTGGCCTGACGAAAACGTTCGACGAAGGTGCGAACGTCTTCCTTTTCCCTTTGCTTGACTTCAATGAGGGAGGACATAGACATGTCCATTCCACCCTCGTAGAATCGTATGAAGAATAGCGCTTTGAAGTCTTCGAAGGAAGTAATGCAGTTGTCCGCCAAGCTACGATACCACTGATAGGCTACTCCTGAGAGGCAGCCCTTGAACACCCGAGTGAGGAGGGCGTCGTTCCCTTGTAGCAACACCGTCATCATCGTGAAATAGTTCATGTATTGACTTGGTGATATTTTTCCTTCGAACAGAGCCATAGTCTGAGGTTTGTACTTCGGAGGAAAAGGGACTTCTTCCCAGATAGCCGGGTAAGGCTGGTTGATTCCCAGTTTCTTGAGCTGATCTTTGTGCCTCAAGGCGTCAAACTGGGCTTTAAACTCCCGCACTGCCTGCATCGGATTCTCAGTTGGAAGCGGAGGGACTGCTGACTCTTGATCTAGAGCAGGTTCTTGGCTTGGGTCGGATGGTGGTAAGTCCACCCCCATACGTATCTGAGTTGGCGGGACCGACGCTTGAGCCATGGCAGTCGCGCGCTGAGTTAGCATCATCTGGTGCATGTTCTCCATTACGGATTACATTTGCTTCAAAGATGTCTCTAGCACAGTGATGCGTTGTTCCGCGTTTCCTGAAGCCTCCTCGCGTTCGTCTTCAATGGCGTAAGCTCCCACTTCCCTGGGCGTCATCGAAGGATTAGTATAGGTCGCCACAGAAGTCGACTCTACACTTTCAGCATCTGTTCTGGGAGATTGGCGACCCCCAGCGTCGGAATCAGACGAGTACGGAGCTGGTTGCTGTGACCTTGCCCGGGTATTTTGGAACACCCCAGCTTCAGTGCTCCAGAGGAGGTCTTCGAATCTTCTTCGGCTCGGAGGCCCAGAGGGATGACGTCTCGAGCTCAACCTTCTTCTGGGTATGCGTGAAGCCATGTTCACGGACGCATACGCGTGCTCTTCTTCCGAAAAAGACTGAGAGTAGCTCAATCGGTCGAAGACCGACCATTTTGCTTTAGAACAGCAGCAGTCAATCACAATCTTATGACTATTACAACATTGCTCTCTGGGGGGCGTAATAGACATGTTGGAAGATCCCTTCTCCTTACGCTTCTGGACTAGGCATTCGCGTAGGTCAGGAGTAGCAACCGGAGCTTGCTTTACGCCGCGGGACTTCACCTGGCGTAATTTGGAGATTCGCTCAGACTGGCGTAAAGCTGAAGAGGTCCTCAGTCGGCCATCGGCTTCTCGCGTAATCCGGAGGGTAGGCAGATTGTTCTCTTGCTGGCGTAAAGGCCGAGAAGTTGAATATTCGCCTACTTGATTCCCCTCGCGGAGATCACCGCGCTCATCTATTTTACCATAGAAGTCAGATATTGTATCGCACGTGGAGCGTGATTTGTTCTTCCGATTTGGCGTTGAGGCACCATCGAAAGTTTTGCCTGTACCGTACGTAGCGGGAGACTGATTCCTACGCGTAGAGCGCAGTGGATACTTCTGGGTTAGCGCAGAGGCCTTGCCCGAAGTTTTGTCTATACCGCGCGTAGCGGGAGACTGGTTCCTACGCGTAAAGCGCAGTGGATACTTCTGGGTTAGCGCAGAGGCCTTGCCCGAAGTTTTGTCTGTACCGCGCGTAGCGGGAGACTGAATTTTACGTGCAGGGCACGGAGGGAGCGATGCTACCACCTCATTGGTCGAAGAGATCGGAGAGATCGGAGAGTCCACAGGAATGGTTGAGGATGTCTTGGACATCCACACTTTGCGCAGCTTCCTGTTGTCTTGGACGGAGAGAGTGAGAGCTACCCCCGGTTCGAAGCATGTCTTCGTAAGCAGACTGGTCGAAATGAACGACCAGCGTCTTCTTCACGGTTTCTATAGATACCGCATCGCGTTGAGCAATTACTTCCTCGTCAGAAGAGAAAGACGTCCCCAGCAGAGTCGCCATCTTGTTTGTGGTATTTAAACGAAAGAATGAAAGTGTATTTCAATGACGGAGTTTGTGCGAAACCCGCACCCTTTGGTTTACAAACAAACTTGTACAATGTAATCCTATACGAGGATGTGGGAGTACAATTTATTTAATCTGGGTATAAATTGCTATAGGTGTCTGATCTGCGGTCGATCACTTTAGCCCTTGGACCACGCGATGTTGAAGAAGTGCCGTGGAAGACAGGTAGCAGCTTCGAAGGTTGCAGGAGAGGGTGGATGCATGATGCCGAAGTCGTCGATCCCCGCTCTTTGCCTGAGCTCCGGGCTCTCTCTCTCTCTCTCTCTCTCTCTCCTCCTTGTTCGATCTTCTCCGACTGTCGACCTTGGATCTGATATTGGTACTCTTGACCGAATTTTCCGACCTGGGATCAGATATCGATTTCTTGACCAATTTTCCGACCTTGTTCCCTATTGACAGGGGCCTCTATTTATAGAGTCTTTGGTGACAGTGACCACTCCGTTGGTGTAGCAACCGAGGAGTGGAAAGTACAGCACCCTTTTACACAACGGTTAAAGTAACCAATGCCTACGTATATATGATCTTTTGACTGAGCGGGTGACGTGGGTCCAACTAAGGGGACACAACACGTACGGTTGCTACTAAGATCACGGCGTAAAAGCCACGCGGGTAGGTATCCATTGTGTAGAAGAGGTTGGCGTAGAAGCCAAATGTCCGTCACCATGGCATAGAAGCCAAGTAGGCATAGAAGCCGAACAGGCATAGAAGCCAAGTAGGCGTGGAAGCCGAGCAGGCATAGAAACCGAGTAGGCATGGAAGCCGAACAGGCACAGAAGCCGAACAGGCATAGAAGCCGAACAGGCATAGAAGCCGAGTAGGCATGGAAGCCGAGTAGTCGTAGAGACTGAGTGGGCGTGGAAGCCGAGTAGTCGTAGAGACTGAGTGGGCATGGAAGCCGCATGAGCACAGATCCTGAATGGGCGTAGAGGCCGCTACATATCATGCTAGAATGGGCGTAGAAGCCGCTTGAGCACAGATCCTGAATGGGCGTAGAAGCCGCTGCATATCGTGCTAGAATGGGCGTAGAAGCCGCTGCATATCGTGCCAGAATGGGCGTAGAAGCCGCTTGAGCACAGATCCTGAATGGGCGTAGAAGCCGCTGCATATCGTGCTGATGTGGACGTCTTAGCCGGAATTACGGCTTTTGAAGATATAACCAAATCTCTTACAGGGATTTGCCATCACCTTATGCATTAAATGCGGAGGCGTATTTCGAAGGTCTGCAGGCCTTCTGTGCACCCGTCGCAGA
This sequence comes from Iris macrosiphon, assembly GCA_036927795.1. Lineage (NCBI taxonomy): Eukaryota > Viridiplantae > Streptophyta > Magnoliopsida > Asparagales > Iridaceae > Iris > Iris macrosiphon. The sequence continues at coordinate 46,869,420 of JAYESA010000005.1, read as the reverse complement.
GACGTGTCTTGAGAGAAACTGTCACCGCTCTGTACAATTGGACGTGGAGACGTGCCTCGAATCCCGTACGAAGTGCAGCTTTTGACGTGGCAGGCGGTTTGTCTGCTGCGGAGCGTAAAACAGCTCATATTTGCCTGTGTAAAACAGGGCGGCGTATTTCCTTGTACGCAAAAGAGCGGTTTATGCTGAGGGGACTCCAGTAAACGACGGTTTGGTGATATTTTACCAAATCCTCTGCATTAAATAGTGAGATCCGCCATCATACTGTGGGGTGCATCCCGAGAGGTCTGCCATCATTTTCAGCCGTCGTCTGGGTAGCCGTGCATCACCTTTTGTCAGGAGTCAGAGGTCAGATTCACTGCGTGACTTGACAGGTTCATTTCGGGGAAGATAAAGCGTTCCTCGTACGCTATCACGCTACTTTGAGAGCGGTTGAGTTTTACGCCATGGAGGCGATAAAGAACTCTGTTTCACGCTGGAGCGGCCTGGACGTACTGCACTTACGCGGATGGTCCTTTGAGCTTACACTTCATGCTGTATTTTAGCAGAAAAAAACTCTGTTGCACGCTTGATGGCTCTGAAGGCCTCTGTTTACGCTGCTCTGCATCAAGAGGCTGCGTAGATCCTCTCAGCGTATTTTTCATGCTTCTACACTTTGGTGTTGGTCGATCTGCCTGAAAGAGCTAAACCAATCGGATGCAAGTCGATCTTCAAGAAGAAGATGAAGGCCGATGAAATGGTTGACAAGTTCAAAGCAAGATTGGTTGCCAAGTGGTTTTCTCAGAAGCAGGGCATCGACTACTTCGACACATATGCTCCAGTAGCGCGGATGACAACCATCAGTATGTTGTTTGCTCTGAGTGCAATTCATAAGCTACTTATTCATCAGATGGATGTTAAAACATCATTTCTAAATAGAGAGTTGACTGAAGAGATTTACATGCAATAACCAGAATGATTTGTCGTCAAAGGGCTTGAAGACAAAGTTTACAAGTTGGTGAAATCGTTATACGATCTTAAGAAAGTCCCAAGATGTGGCATGAGAAGTTTGACAAAGTCATAAGATCAAATAACTAAAAGGTCAGCGAGAAGGGCAAGTGTGTTTATACAAAGTTCGCTGACGGGAGATGAGTCATAGTTTGTATATACGTGGACGTCATGCTGATCCTAGTCACGGATTTAGCACGAGTCACTAAAAAAAAAGTTTATATCATCCAAGTTTAATATGAAGGACTTGGGGGAGCTGATGTTATCCTCGGGATAACGATCATCCGGACGGACACTGGAGTGGCGTTGTCACAGTCTCATTATATTGAGAAGATGCTCACACGCTATAGATATCAGGATCTTCCAGGAATCGATACTCCGTACAGGTATGACAAGAAGCTAAAGCCAAATCCTAGGAAAAGTGTCAGGAAGTTGGAGTGTTCGAACATCATCGGAAGTGTGATGTATGCAACAACTACCACAAGGCCTGACATTGCTTTCGCCGTGGGGATGCTGAGTCAATTTACAAGTAACCCAGGTATGGAACACTGGAAGGCTGTGAAGGAAGTGATAAGATATATCAGGAAGACTCAGATGTATGCACTGCACTACAACGGGTATTCAACAGTAGTGGAAGGCTTCAGTGATGCAAGCTAGTATTCAGAATTAGAGAGCGAAAGGTCCATAAGAGAATACATCTTCTCCTTAGGTAGAGTTGCTATATCGTAAAAGTCGAAGAGGTAGACAATGGTATCTCATTCCTCGATGGAATATGAGTTTTATGCATTGGCAGCTGCATCGGATGAAGTCGAGTGGCTTCGAAAGCTCATTTATGATCTTCCAGTAGTTGGTGCACAGATTTTGGCGATACCGACATACTGTGACAACCAGGCGACTGCTGCTGTGGCATAAAATAACCTATTCAATGGTAAGAAGAGGACTGTGTGGTTGAGGCACATGATAGTGAATGATCTGATAAAAAATGGAGTTATTATCGTGATTGATGTTTGGAGCCAGGAGAACCTGGCAGATCCGATCACCAAAGGTCTCAAGTGCCAGTTGGACGAGGACACAACAATCAAAATTGGCTTGAAAACATTCTAATATTGTATCTTTGTAATTCTACCATAAAGTTTTATGTTATTAGTTCAAAAAGAAAACTATTAGATATCTAGCTTTTGGTTCAAAAAAGTATTATTGACTAGGATAATATCAAATACAGTGGGTAGTCCTTAGAGATATTGTGGGATACGTACATGGAACCACCGTGGTCTACTATTTGTTCTTGAACAAAATATTTCCTGTGGGAGTATGGCTTTGATGCCTTAATGCGTTCTCGTGCAGATTGAATGTCCGTTGTGTTTTACAGGAAGCATGGTAGTTTCAGCACTATAAAGGACATGTATCCCATGCTATAGTGGCGTGACACCACACGAGGGAGTGAACCTCGACTTTGGGCCATGTCATTAAAGTGTAACACCGCACATAGGCAGGTAGCCTAATATTGTAGAATAAAGAGTGGTAGGCAGCACTACAAAGAGGCTTATGACCTCATGTTATAGTAGTGTGACACCACAGTGGTAAAAATGTAAATCCTCGGCTTGCGAGCCATGTCACAGCGGTGTAACTCCGTAAGGAAGCTTAAGGCTTCATGCTTGGCACTTTGGCATCACAAAGAGGCTGAGACCTCATGCTACTGTGGATGACACCACATGAGGGAGTAAACTTTTGCTTTAGTCCAAGTCATAGCCATGTAGCACCGCAAGGAAGCACATGCAAATAACTCTTTAAAAGAACTTACCTAGAGTGTATGAAAAGAGATACAGGTCTTCTCTTGAGGAAAAATTTATAGACGCCCAATATACATACACCGAAATCAGGCATGCACAGAGCCTTTAATGTGCAACCGGAAGCACAATTGATGTCATTTTGTGAGTAGAAAGAATTCCAACTATGGTGCAGAATTTAAGCCTTAGTCCATTCTTGTATCATACTGTTATTTGACCCATGTAGGAAAATTTAAGTCCATTACTAAAATTTATCCAATTAGCAACGTCATTAGCAACGTCAGAATAAAATATCGGTAAATCCTAAGAATTTAGCGACGCCAACATAAAATGTCACAGTTGGTAACGTCCAGCAACTTCTAGCGACTAAAATTATTATTATGAAAATAGACGCCGGTAAAAGTCACTGAACGGCACTAATATTTTAATTATATCAACGTATTTAGCGACGTTATAACATTTACGTCGCAGTATATTAAAAAAAAATAACATTTAGCGGCGCCTATTTGATACGTCACTAAATTTTTAATATAGGGTTTTCATTCCTCCCCCATTCGTTTTTATTAACAGATTTTCGAACCCCCCCCCCCGATTGAGACCCAGGCGACCGTGATCCCCTCTGGCTCCCCCTCCGACGCTCCGGCTCCGTAACCCCCTCCGGCTCCCCCTTCGGCTCCCCACCTCCATGACCCCCTATGGCTCCCCCTCTGGCGCTCCGACCCCCCTTCCTACCGCTCTCGATTAGTCAGCCACCCTCCTTGATCATATAAATCCTGTCTAATTCTCATGACACCGTTACAAACACACACATATATTTTGACACAGACACACACACACACTAATTATTCCGACATTGACATGGACACACTAGAACTGACAAAGAGTGTGTGTGTGGGCGGGGGTGACTGGTGCGGACACATTGACACTAACACTAATATATTTATAGCCTATCTGAAATGGCACTGTCACAGACACATTGATACTAACTCTGACACGAACACACACACTACAATTGGAGGTGAAGGCCTACGGGCCATATGCTTGTGCTACAAATTAGGGTTTATGAACTTAAGAATCATTGATAGAGTTTGCTTGCTAGTTTTCTCTTTTCATATAGTGATTGTCATGATGTCTAGATGTTGTTGGATTAGAAATTTTTAGTGTTAAATCCATTCAACTCATCTTGTGGAGTAGAATTTTTTTTAGGTGTAGTTGGATTGGGGTTGGATATGATCATGTGTTACCTGTTCTACTATCCAAGTTAAATGTCGTTCATATGTTTGTAGACTTAAAGAAATACATTAAGGCAACCATACCCTCCCAATATTTGTGTTCATGTGTGTCAATTAGTAGTGTATATGAGTATCGAGTGGTAGAGTATCCTTGGGTGGATGATGGTGTATTTGTACTAGTGTATCATGTGTGTAAGTGTGTGTTTAAGAGAGTGGGGTCCGGGGTGTGTATACACAGTGCATTGTATGTGTGTGTGGGTGTCAAGTGCATGAGAATGTCCAAGTGAGAGGTGTGTTTATGTATATGTTTATATGTTTATGTGAGGGACGAGTGAGCTAGTGAGGGTTACTAATGTATATAGATAGATACATATATAAGGGTATATAAATATAAAATTATAGAAGTAGGAATAAATATGCGTTGAGTGTCAAGAATGAGTAGCCTATAGTGTATGTTGGTACCAAGTGACCTGACGTCACACATATCCTTTTCAAAGAATGGCTCACATTGAATACGTAACTTCACACATATCCTTTATTAGTGTTCACATGTGTATCCATCTTTACATCTGTTTGGATAATATACTTGAACGATGTTTATTCATCATTGCAGAATTATCTAGAAATGATCTAAATTACTACATGGGTCATCGTTCGTGGATGTACAACCGTCATCCTGATGATAAGTGCGGTGTTCGAAATAATTCATACATGGGGTAGAATAGTTTTTGCAGTTCGCCAAGGCGTTCACTCAGTACATGGAAGGCACCAAAATTAATTGTCTGTGTGTAAGATGGCACAACTTAAAATATCACTCAGAAGTGGATGTGACATATCATTTGTACTCAAGGGATTTCACGCCGAATTACTATCAGTGGACCTCATATGGAGAACTTGTGTCTTTAGCATCGGAGCCGGAGCCTTATGTGGAGCCGTATATGGATGTCCACGACCACGCTAATTACGATGACAGGTATGTGAACATGGTTTTTGACGCTGCCGAATCTAGTTTCAATCCGAATAATCATAATGTAGCTGAGGAGAAACCGAATACCAATGTTGGAAAGTTCATGGAGTTACTGGAGAATGCATGCACTCCATTATATCCTGATTGTGAGGATCATTCACCATTGGAGGTGGTTACAAGATTATTGAGCATCAAGTCCGATTTTAACATGTCGCAAGAATTCTATAACCCACTGATAGAGATGATTATATAGATATTGCTGGAGGGTGGTAAGTTGCCTAAAGACTTTTACCGATCTAAGAGGATGGTGAGATCGCTCTGGATGGGATACAAAAAAATTAATGCATATCATAACGGGTGCATGTTGAACTACAAAGACGACAAAGATGAAGATTTATGCAGATTCTGTGGTATTGATCACTACAAGGCTACTGGTACAGGAAGGTCGCTTCCATGGAAGCACTTTGATCGAGAGTATCCAGATTTTGCTTTAGATTCGTATAATGTCATATTGTGGCACTCCTCCAATAATTTTACCCTATTCGGACTTTTGGGCTCCTAGTATTCGTGTTGGCCTATGATCATCACTCCGTACAATCTACCGCCTTGGATGTAAATGAAGATTCTGTATATGTTCCTAATCATAATTATCCCGGGTCCGAACAATCTGAAGAGGAACATCGATGTATATTTATAGCTGTTGATAGATGAGTTTAATCTGTTGTGGGAAGTAGGTGCCAACACGTACGATATTTCTAGTAAGCAAAATTTTCCGATGAGGGCAGCACTTATGAGGACCATCAACAACTTTTTTGCTTGTGGCATGTTATCGGGATAGAGCACTCATGGTCGTCTCTCATGTCCGTTTTGCATGGACCATACTAAGGCTTTTCGTTTAAAATATGGAGGCGAATCATCCTTCTTAGATTGTCATCGACAATTCTTGAAGAGGGATCATCCATACCAGAGGAACATGCATGCTTTTTCTGTCGGCATTGTGGATAAGGTCAATCTATCGCCAAGGTGTCCCGAATACATGATTGGGGAAGAGGTAAAAGATTTACCAAGTGGTATCGAAGATTCTGCTAAGGGGTACATGTGTGACGGATTTGGTTGCACTCATAACTGGACGAAGAGGAGTATATTATGGGATCTGCCATATTGGAACACCAATCTGATCAGACATAACCTCGAAGTCATGCATATTAAGAAGAATGTGTTTGAAAATATAATTAATACTGTAATGGACGTAAAAAAAAAGACGAAAGATAATCCGAAGACCAGGTTGGACTTGGAAGAAATATGTAGACGTCCTACGTTGCATTTGATAAGGAGGGGAATGGAAAGTTGAAGTGACCTAAGGAAAATTTCTCACTAAATAAAGAGGATAAAGGGAGACTTTGTAGGTAGATTCATGGCCTAAAATTTTCAGACGGGTACGTGTCGAACTTGAAAAGATACGTCGAACTCAAGGAGAATAAACTGATGGGTATGAAGAGACATGATTATCATGTATTCATGGAGAGGTTAAATTCGATTATATTTCGAGAATTCTTACCGCAGGTCATCTGGGATCCATTGACAAAGCTCATCATATTCTTCAGAGGTTTTTGTTCTACTAAGTTGCTTGTCGTTCGTCTAGAAAAGCAATAGAAGGATATTGCTGTAATACTGTGCAAGCTCGAAAAGGTGTTTCCTCCTGGATTCTTCGACTCCATGGAGTATTTCTAATTCATCTTTCCTATGAGGCACATATTGGTGGGCCTTTCAGCTATCGGTGGATGTACCCGTTCGAGCAGCATCTAAATCACCTAAAAAGAAAGGTAAAAAATAAGACACGGGTTGAGGGTTCTATTTGTGAAGCTTATGTTCTCAAGGAGATTACAAACTTTTGCTCGACGTATTTCAAACCTCATATTGCTACTGATAGAACGAAAGCTCCGAGAAACGACGACAGATATCAGGAATCTAATAATGCAATACTGAAAGTATTCAATTCATCCGGAAAGCCTTCGAAAAAAATGAAGAAGAGATATTTGAATGACGCCGAGCTAAGGGCTGCTCAGTTGTATATATAACATATTTGTGACGAGGATAATATGGAGAATCTAGATGGGTAAGTAATTAATACATTCATGTTTACGTCATCTCAATGTAATAGTATAAGATAATATTATGCTACTAATCGGCAGTTACTTCGTTATTTTTTAGCACATATAATGATGAGCTGAGGTCGGTTAGACCCTACATAACTGACGAAGAAGTAGAACAAGAAATGAGATGTCATTTTTTTTGGTTGAGCACATATATAAGGAGCTCGATAATTACTTTTTCTGCATGCACTTGCATAATAAATAACTTACTATCGCTTCTTTGGTATTTAGATCGATCATCTAATAACACCTAAGACTAAATCTATTAGAACTCTAGCCAAGGGACTAATTACTGCCGTCAAACTATGACCAAGTTATTGTTTGAATAGGTTTAGGTTCAAGTCAATATATAAATGCTCCGATCAAAGACAACTTCTTGGATCTTGATTCCACAAAAAACTGTAGTTTGGGTATGAAATCTTTGAACTACAAAGATGTCGATCCAAGCAATAATTTCTTTGGCATCTTAAAAGAGATTGTGGAGTTGACATATAGTTATGTAACAGAACATGCTAAGATCGTGTTATTCAAGTGTGAATGGTTCGATCCGATTTAAGATTAAGGTTGGAAAATTAACAAGCATGGCCTTGTGGATATAACTACAAGTGTAGATATCAAGGCTACGAACAATTTGTCCTATCAAGTCAGGATTAGCTCGTGTACTTCAAAATTTATCATAGACGAGGAACAACGAGGTTGGATTGGTGGACAATATACGAGACAAAAGCTAAAAATACCCTTAACGTTGACAAAATAGCTTAGCAGGAGGATGAGCTACCTCTTGTAACAAATATTATAGATGTGATTGTAGATGTGGACTCAAAGAAATTTACTCATTACACGACTAATAATATGGAAGAGGTAGAATTATTCGAAGATGAAGATGAAGACAAAGTAGATGAAAGTAAAGATGAGGAAAAAAAGGAAGAGGAGGACGAGGAAGACGAAAAAGATAAATTTTCTGAAGATGATTGAAAATAAAATAAATCCATTTGGACTTGTGACATGTATTATATTTTGACTGTAGAATATACTATCCATTTAGACTTATGATACTACTAGTTATTTACTGTATAATTCTATTAATACTGTGAGATATGACACACTCACACTGACATGACATACTCATGCTGACAAGATACACCGGCACAGACATACTTTTTTCTAAAATAGTGTTGCATGTATATATTTGTGTATTTGTGTTGCATTTAGTTATATGTGTATGATAGGCCCTATGTGTCGTATTTGGTTATATGTGTGTGATGGGCACTATGTGTCACATTTGGTTATATGTATATTACTGTTGCAAAATAGTTTAGGGTGTCAATTTGTGACTATGATCATGCCTATGTTTTATCATCATATGTTACTATCAGGTATGACAGGACAATGCGGATCATTCAGAGGTAGATACTCTAGACAGAGTGCTCCTCCGGTACCCGCAACTAGTTTCAGATCCTCGTCGAAGAGGATAGAGATTTAGTAGTACTCCTGGGATGAGCAGTTCTAGGCCTGAGACCACTCCTCCGTCCAGCCTTCCTCATGCTGACAGAACCATAGAGACAGAGGAGCAGATGGAGGAGATTGAGCCAACTCCGTCTACGCATGATCAGAGTGATCCTCCATTCGTACCTCAGGACGAGACGAGGATAGAGATTTGGAGTGACGGGCCTAACAAGTTAGTTAAATAGTTGATATTTTCCAAATGATTATTTCTATATATTTATGAATTTAATTAACATTGTATAGATATCGTTCCTTGACGGTACAGAGAGCACTGGGGCATTTTTTGAGGCAGAACAATGGTGGGCCTTAGATCAACTACTCATTTTGGTTTGCCCACTTCAAGTTAAACATATATTTACTTTTAATATCAATAATCATTTATACATATTATCTAACTATCTATTTTACTTCTTGTAGAAAATCTATTTCTATCTACCACACCAGACTGAGAAAATCGAGAAGTAGTTTCCTGCAAACGCCGCCAAGCTGATCCATGATGCGATCAACGACCAGAAGGCTCGTGATCGCTCCGGACAACCGATCCATGGTTGGATCACGTATGAGCAGTGGAATGCGATGAAGGCGAGATTCGATAAACCCAAGTACAAGAAAAGGTCGGAGAAGGCAAAGGCGGCTAGGTTGATGGCAGAAAAGTGGTGTGGTGGCTCGATTCCCATGATGGAACATTTTCGTCATCTGGTATGTATTCTATTAAATATATATTATTTTAACGAAAGTAGGATAAGATGTTTAATTTCAATAACAAATAATATAATTTTCAACAGGTACAGAGGAGTGAGGATGCCAACATGGTGACCGTCTTTTTGGCCACCAATCGGAAGGACGGAAAGCTTATCGATGAGAAGGCCACGCAGACCTATATACGTTTTAGTACCCTATGTTAGTTTTAATATAACTTAGAAAATATGCAAATAGATATCTATATGGTTAGTAATAAGCAACTTAGACATTAGCAACCACTTTTCTAGGATGAGTATCTTAAACTACGTGAGCGGGCGACTACTACTGCACCGACAGAGGGAGGGGCAGGTACTTCCTCGTAGTCTTCTACAGCTCCGTCGGTGGACGAGCTCTAGATGGCCACCATTAGTAGTATTCAAAGGGGTATATACTACGGTATGGGATCCTACGTCGCCTTTGTTGTGACATAGTCATCCAGGGCTCCCTTTGTCAGTATGCATTTCTCACAGCTTTCGCAGGTGTCAGCACAAGCCCAGGAGAGCGTTGACCGTCAGATTGCTGAGCTGCGTGAGGAGTTGCTACGGAGGATTATGAAGCAGCCATAATTTGTGACGTAGACAGATGATGCGACGATCACCGCATGTTTCAATTCGATCGAGCAAAACTTATGGAACTCAGGACTTTGAGCCATACGATAGGGCACAACCTTATGGAGCTCAGGACTATGAGCCAAATGACAGAGAGCAGCTTGGCAACTCTGGCCGTGTCTATGAAGCACAGTCAAACAGAGTTGGAGGGGTCTCATACGGTAATGAGTAACTCACTTGCGAGGATACATGTGGGGTAGGATTTGTTAAGTCTGTCGGTGACGGAGAACACTTCGAGGGTGGTATCTTCCATGGATTTATACAATGCTCGACTTCTAGCATTAGAGCAGATACGTCCTCCTGGTCCGCCAGAATCGACACCAACTCCATCACTGTCTCCACCATCGGCATCAGTGACGCTTTCACATGAGCAATATGAGTTCCTTCTATCCCAAATGCGCGGTGGTTCTCCTCTTGATCAGTAGTAGTCCTTGTTTGGACAGGTTTTAGTGTGTTTGTGTGTATTGGCCCATTCTTGGGTCTTTTATGTATTTATTTCATACTTTTCATTAAATTATGAGATGAATGTGACACTTATTTTAAATTCATTTATCTATTTCTTGAGAAATATTTAGTGTAATATAACTTTGTAGATTTCTTTCTATGCGAGTTTAGTTTATTATTGATATTAACTATATGTGAATTTACCAGTGTTGAGTGTTCCACCGAAGGGGTCGACGAACCCAGTAAATTCAACTGAGAGTTGCTCCGGGTCTATTTACATAAACTATGATTTTATAACTGCATGTAGAGTTTTGTTGAGAAATAATTTAAAAACTGCATCATATTTTTTTAATTTTTTTTAATTTAGCGATATTTTGTGAGATTTTGCGACATTCAACGACGTACAGTTACGTCACTAAAAAGTATCAGAATGTCGATACCTGATACAATGAATGTCACTAGTATATAGCTACACGTCACTAACATGCTGATATGGCAAAACATGCCATGTCAGCATTGTTGTAGCAAAACATCGCTCATAGTGTCGCTAATATAACGACGTGTTGCAACCAAAGCTTACATCGCCAATTTAACGACGACATGTCCCTAATGGTCATAAATTCTATGACATCTTCTCATCGCACATATACGTTGCTACAACGACGATTAACGATATTTTTGTTGTCAACGACCATGTCATACGCGAAACATAAAAATGTCGCTAATTATGTCACAAAATTATTTTAGCGACGTTAATTTACATATTAGCGACGGATTTGGATGTCACATATGTGTTATTATGGTAGTAGTCGAAGCGACATCTATCATAATGCATGTTGGGCAATTACTGTGCGGATATTTGGTAGATTATTAATATTTTTGTCTTTGGACTATGAAAGATAGTCCCACATTGGCTACACCACTAGGTAGGTATCTTAATATAATGCATTGGTTGTGTTGAGGTTTGCACATGGGGTATAGTGGGGCATATGGGTGCCATGTGGGGATAATTTATTAGGATTAAAAAGGATTAACTTCTCTATGAAAGATTTTAAGCTTTTTGTCATGATATTGGAATTTATTCCATAGGAGCTAAGCCCCAAAGGGGGCCATAGGAGCTAAGCCCCAAAGGGGGTTAGAAACTCAGACTCGGGCTCAAGGGCACAGAGTGACGCATTATTGGTGCACTTTGCACTTAGTACGCCAACATTGGCGCATGGCATTTGTGCGCATTTGATGCCCTTAATCGCTTAGTTATGAGCAAGGATAGGAGCGGGTGCAGAACGGGCGCATGCGCGAGCCATGCACAGCTATGTACGTATGCACGTTTACGCATATGTGCACATATACTGCTTTTCTGTTGCACGCATATGCGCTAGGCAGCAACGCTATAGTGCTGATGCACTACTGCACTGAAGCCAGGATCAAGTCGGTTCAGATTCGGTTATGGAAAGATTGCATCTTTAATTCAGATTCGAATTTGTGGGATTCGAATTAATTTTGTTCCAATCTCTTTGTAACCATCCATGTGGCCAGGCTCCTCTATAGATACTTTCTTCTCTGTCCTCATAAGAGATATATATAATTTTTGAGAGAGGGAGAGAGAGAGAGTGAGTTGAAGAGAGGCTGCTGCGACACTAAGAGGAGTTTAGGAGATCGTGTGAGTCCGTGAGAGAGATGATGCGAGCATTCGAGAAGTTCTTCGAGAACTTGCTGGTTCCTGAGAGCAGATCGTATGGGGGCGAATCTTGCTTTGAGTAATGGTGATCTTTATCACCCCAGTAAGTCACAATCCTTCTTCTTCCTCTTCTACTTTACCTCTATTTATAACTTGTTCTGTTCGTTTGCAACTGCTATTTGAAGAAAGAACATAGATTAATTTCTTATTCAGTAAGATTATACATATATAGTAATTCGTTGGAATCGAGATCTCGAAAGGAAAACTTGTTTGCTGAAACTTCTGAATCTAGACTACAACTTTTGGATCAACAAAGGGTAGATTGTAACGTTTATCGGAAGCTCTGTTGTCCTTGTTCATTCATCTTTTGATTAAGCCCTAAAAGTAATAGAATCGAACTCAGGCAACCAAGAAAAATATTTGTCATCTTAACCACTTGAGTTAGAATTGTTTAGGTATAAATAAATAATATTAGTAGTCAAATAATTAATTATGTTTAAAATAAATAGTTAGTGGAGTATTTATAAATGGCTTAGACGGTTCAATTTTGAGCCACTTCCAAGACTCATTATAAGAATAGAGATGAGCTAAAAAAGGTGTTTAGCTATAGTTATATAATATTATGTTGTTAAACAATTAGTTAAATTTTATTTATTTAATTAATTTTTAATTACGTGGGGATATACGTACAGCTTAGACGGCTAGCCTTCTAAGATATTTTATAAAGAGTAGAGATATATCCTAACAAATATAATTAAAATATATTTAAACTATTTTACAATAATATTAGAAAAAAAATTACGTGCAACGCAAGTGCATTTACTAGTATATATATATATATATATATATATATATATATATATATATATATATATATATATATATATATATACATATTCTCACCCAAATGAGAAATAATTCATAAAATTATTCTAACTACATGAACATATATACAATGCATCACGATGCCCGATGGAGAAGTCTGTGCAGTCGATGTAGATGTCGATGCTGGCAGACCAGGAGGATATCTCTCCTCTAATGCTGTCTGTCGAGCATTACAAGTATCCATGACAGATAACATCCTCACAGCACTGAGCTCCATTGACTTTCTTATTTGAACCTGTGTCATCTGCAGCCATGTTTATGCATTACCCATGGCTACATGCGACTCCTGTGGTGCTGTCAAATTGTGATATATCGATGTGGCAAGATCCCTCAGCTCTGCCATGCTGCGATCGAGCGAATCAAAATATACTACGATCGTCGCATCGTCTGTCTGCGGTATGGGGTGAGACGTAATCCTGTCATGCCCTAGTCCCAAAATATAATAGGATCGACACGCAACTAGGCCAGTTGATACATCTAGATTAGATTCCCAATGTAATGGTCCTATCTAGGTGTACTACGTTATGAATATGGAACAAAGTCCACAACTAATGCTAAGCATGCAACAGGTACAACTAATCTCATCCACAGAACATAAGTAAGAATTACTAATATAAATACTAAAAATGAAATATAAGGAGTCTGAATGTCATAATACAACCCAAATAATTCTGATGGGGACAAACCCATTGAATACAATACTAAAATAAAAGTACGAAAAGACAGATAAGACAAGTAGACAGGAACATCAGCTGACTAGGTAAAGATGCTCCAGTCCTAGGAGGAAGACCTAACAGTGATCAGGGGAACTCCGAAGGCAGCACCTCAAGCTCCTCCTCGGTAGCGTACATCGCTTGCTCTGGGCCCATACATGGTCAGGTAGTACGTCTCTCTAGATCTGGAAGGAAACTATGTACTCAGAGGGACATAACAAGATACAAAAATATATGCCGAATATAATTACTGAATAGTAAAGAGGGCGTTCTATCCATCAAAGTGTATGCAATATGTGGACAACCATAGTATATATGGGTTGGTATAGGCATAACATCCAATGCTCTGAAGAATGTGGTATCTGTACAAATAACGCCCATATCGCTCCGAAGAACGTGATATCTGTATAAGGGAGGTCATCAGTTTCGTAGCTCCTCTGGACCCTACGGATACCAATGTGTGTATCTTATACGCCTACTAGTTGTCCTCCCTGCCCGAAACAAATATACCAGTCAAATACACTATGTACACACTTTGTGACTATCATGACAAGTCACAAATAACTAAAACTAAGCTGACTACACTATACCATGATGATTGTCGCACGCACCGATAGTTGGTCGGGTACGCCAACTCGTATCCCAACATGAGTTTATTATCATGATGAGTGTAAGAAATATCTGTGTTACGCCTCGATCTCCGGCAGAAATCGGTCTTCTTGCTGAGTAAAATGGGTCGGGTCGTCGCACTTGTGCCGTTTGAATCGGCTATCCGCATTTATGCGGAGTGGGTCATTACAGTTAGGGTCTTTAAAGATATCAGAATATCTCTATAACATTAGGTGAGTCTTCTTGAGACTAAGTCGTTACTCTACTCATCGATGCAATCATCGACTGCACCTGAGTTGGTCTCGGACGCTCACAGCTATATATATAATATTTGCAACAATAACTCATGCAATATTTAATAACTTGAATTAAACAGTAAATAAGGCAAGGTACACTTGCCTGAATCCTCAAGCTACGAATACAAAAGTCCTGCTCCCGAAGCCTCGTCCGAACGATCCAACGAGCCTAGATATAATATAATAAAATATATATCAATATTTATGCTAAGATAAGCTAAGAGTACATCTATACACCTCGCCTGGAACTGACTCTAATATGGGTGTTCTAACTAGGTCAACAAACAGGGTTGACTAGGCAGAGCCTAAAATGCACAAGTGCCAAGTCCCTCTAATCATAGTATTAACCTCAAATGTATGGTCACAACTTTAGGTATTGATCTCGTGGTAAGGTAGGGCCCAACATAATCATGTAAATAACACATACTACATATTTAAGTCCAATAGTCAAAACTCTACAATATTTTTATGTATTAATCCATTTGTCATACCAAATGTCAACTGTCTCCAATATGGTCAAATCTGGACATTAAACATTATAAGTGCAAAATTCTATATAAACTATGGCATATCATGTATTTAAAGTATAAACATCATCATAACCCACCTAGGTATAATACTCTTTATTAACATGGTATTAAAACAGGTTTAAAAATTAAGGAAACAATAAATTTTCCTTCTCACTAGGTGCTAAATTTTTTAAACCCACATAATAATCACCAAAAATAATTTAATCTTGTTTATATCACACATTTAAATCTCATGGCATATAACCCTACCTCTAACCATCAAAATCTAAGAATATGAGGTCTAAAACATGGAAAAAAATTAGATTTAATAAGTGGTTACCATGTGTGGTGCAAGTGTCCCATAGTGTTCATAATGAAGATTAAAAATATGATGAAGTACATGGAGAAGAACAAGATAAAGGAGTGTAGGACAAGAGGGAGTTATCGAGTAAACTTGAATGGAGAGGGAGCTCGGTTGGGCTGCTGCTGTAGTCGGCTGTGCTGGCATCGGGAGAAGGTGGTCCGGCCAGTAGGGGAAGGAGGCACAACGGCTGTGAGATGGAGGAGGTGGTAGTGGTGGTTAATGGTGGGGATGGTGGTGGTTAACAGTGGTAATGGCGGTAGTTCATGGAGGTGATAGTGGTAGTTAATGGTTAATGGTGGTGATGGTAGTAATGGTGCAGTCGGCTGTAGAAGAGGGATGACGGGAGGTGGTTGCTTTGAGAAGGAGGAGGTTGGGGAGGTGAAGGTGATGATGGTGGCCATCATGGTGGTTGAGGATGGTGGTGTCGGCTGGGGAGGGTGGAGGGGTGTAGAGAGGATGGTGAGGGTGGTGGTGTTCTCGGTTTGAGGGGGAGAGTTTAGTGAGGGTTTGAGGGAGGGAGGGAGAGTATATTCAATGAAGGGTAGAGTGTGTTGTATTTAATGAAGAAAGAGAGAGAGGGGGCTTTGGTATTAGGGTCGGCTAGGTTCCCTAGGAATGTGTGGGTTGTCATGAAAGAATGGGTGGAGATTATGGGTTAGGATTTGATTGGAGGGTGGAGATTGATTATAGGTTATGTTGAATAGTCAAATACAAACAAATGGGGAGAGAGTGGGGCACATGACCGGTCAAGCATGATCATGGGGTTTTCTTTATTTGGTTTGCTCTTATAGGAGATTTCAACCTTGCACTATATTTGCCTTAGTTCCCTAATTATTTGGGTGTTCAAATAAGGAAATTAAGGATTTGATGATGGTAGAAGATATGTTTGGTATGTTATAGTGAGAGAAATTGGTTTATGTAATTTTATATGAGCCTTGAGGGTGTGAGTGTGGATTTGGGTTGGTGTTTGGTCTAGTTTTGGGTTAGGTTGAGTCGGTTGCCCAAAAATAAATATAAGTCGTGTCCTAGATATTCTTTAATAAATTGAAAGTACATGGGGTCTCAATTGGAAGTGACCCAAGTATCATGGACGTAGTAGACTTGGAATATATTAATGTCATATATTGGGTTGCACGAAATGGGTCGATGTTGTGTCTCCAATTTTGATTGAAACTGACATAGGTACAAAGTTTGGGTTAAAAATTAGATACTGATTAACGATTGATGTGCGATTAAAATAAAATACAAGGGAGGGTATTTATGAGTAACACAAATATCATATTGGAAGACTAACACGTTTAGGTCAAATGTGTAAAAAAATTGAAGACAAAAGCTAGAATAACGCTCCAAATATCGAAGCAACGACAAGGTGCACCAAATAATATAAATTTTTGTACAGTTAATTAAAATATAATATTCTAATTCTAAATGTCTCCAAACTAACCATAATCTCTCTCTAAGTCAAGTATATCTAAATTTGGTCGAGAGGGTTTACAATCTACCCTCCTTAGAGTATTTCATTCTCGAAATTAAAACATACATATGGTATAAACTATTGACAGAAAATAAATGCTACCACAAACCTAGGCCCTCAAAGAGATTTGGAAAACACTTTCGAATATTATCCTCTCATCCCGGGTCGACTCGCCCGGTGTATTATGCCTCCATGCGACACGAACTAGAGGGATAGTCTGACCTCGCAACACTTTTTTGCTCCTGTCCAGAATCTCTACAGGCTACTCCTGATATGAAAAACTCGGCTCGACAGTAATCTCCGAGTGGTCAAGCTCAATACTTGGACCTGACACATACCTCCTCAACTGAGATACATGGAATACGTCATGAACTCCCTCTAATAATTATTGCAATGCTAACCTGTAGTCAACCTCTCCGACGCACTCCAACACATCGAATGGTCCGATGTACCTCGGACTCAGCTTTCCTCTGCCTCCAAACCTGATGGTCCCTCTCGTAGGTGAAATTTTCAGAAATACATAATCTCCAACTTGGAACTTTAGAGGTCGTCGGTGCACGTCTGCCCAATGCTTATGTCTTTCCTGTGCTGCTCACAGGTGCCTCTATATCTACTTTACCTTCTCTACCATACGAATAACCAACTCTGTTCCAAGAATCTGCTTCTCGCCCACATCACTCCTGTATGCTGGGGAACAATCATACAATGACACAAAGAGAGCCATCTGAATGCTCGATTGATAGTTATTATTGTATAAAACTCGACCAAATACAAATGGTCCTCCTATGAGCCACTCAAATCAAGCATGCACTCCCTCAATATGTCCTCCAATGTATGAATGGTACGCTCAGACTGGCCATCCATCTGCGGGTGATACGATGTACTAAACTTCAGGTGGGTCCCGAGACTCTCTTGCATACTCTGCCAAAAGAATGATGTGAACCTCGTATCTCTGTCAAACACTATGCTGACTGGAACCCCATGTTGTCACACGATCTTTCTCATATACATCTCTACTAAGACCTCTGTAGACTGCCTAACTTTGAAGGGTAGAAAGTGAGCGGACTTGGTGAGTCGGTCTACGATCACCAATAGTGCATTGCGACCACTAGGACTCCTCGGGAAGCCCGTAATGAAGTCCATAGTGATGTGCTCCTATTTTTACTCACGTATCGGGAGCGGCTGAAGTAAACCTATAGATTTCTAATGCTCATCCTTGACCTACTGACAAACCCAACACTTTGCTACCAAGCGGGCTATTTCTCTCTGCATTCCATGCCACCAAGATTATTGTCGTAAGTTTCTATACATCTTCGTGTCACCTAGATGGATAGAGTATGCTGAATTGGGCCCCTCCGTTATCAGCTCCTAACGAAGCTCCCCGTTCGGAACATAGAGACAATTTCCATATCTTAAAGTTTTGTCCTCATGTATGTGCAATCCGGTCTGCGTCCCGGCCTCTGTCCTCTGTCGAAGTCTATGGAATCTGGTATATGTCGGCAAGGCAGCCTTGATCCTCTCAACCAATGACGACTATACCTGAAGTCACTTCAACAGGCCATCTGCTCCTAGCATAATGATCTCTATTCCCAACTTTTGTAGATCCTACAATAGGTATTACTGGGTAGTCAAGATAAATGCCATGGGCCTCCTGCTCAATGCGTTAGCTACCACGTTGGTCTTTCCCGGGTGGTACTGTAGCTCAATCTCAAAATCTGCCAACACCTTTAGCCAAAGTTTTTGCCTCAGTTTCAGGTCCTTCTGAGTATAGACGTACTTCTGGCTCTTATGATCTGTGTATATCTCCACCTGTTCTCCATATAGGTAGTGCCTCCAAAGCTTCAGAGCAAAAATTACTGCGACGAGATCCAAGTTATGAGTGGGATACTTTTTCTCATGAGACCTCAGCTGCCTAGAGGCATAGGCCACAACCTTCCTATTTTTTTATCAAGACCCATCCTAATTCTTTTCGAACGCATCGCTGTAGATCACAAATACTCTGGGTCCAGAAGGTATGTTCAATATAGGTATTGTGGTCAGACGCTTCTTCAACTCATCGAACGTCATCCGACACTCCTCTGCCCAAATAAACTCCTACTTCTTGTGGGTCAAGTGGGTCATCGGCTCTACGATCCTCGCAAATTTCTCTACGAACCACCGGTAATATCTGGCAAGTCCTAGGAAACTCCTCACCTCTGAGACGTTTGAAGGGGTCGGCCATGTCTCTACTGCTGTGATCTTTACCGGATCTACTGAAATACCATCTCCTGAGATAACGTATTTTAGGAAAGAGATACGGCCTAGGAGGAACTAACACTTGCTCAACTTGGCATAAAGCCTCTCACACCTTAGCGTCTTTAATATTGTCATCAGGAACTTCTCGTACTCCTCGTGGATCTTCGAATACACTAGTTGGTCATCGATGAAGTCTACCACAAACAGGTCCAAGTATTGGTGGACGACTCTGTTCATCAGGTTCATTAACACAACAGGCGCATTCGTCAATCCAAAAGGCATCACCAAGAATTTGTTGTGACCATAGCGAGTCCTGAATGCCGCCTTTGGAATATCTATCCTCCTCCTCACCTTCACCTGATGCTATCCCAATCTTAAGTCAATCTTTGAGAACACCCTGGTTCATGTCATCTGGTTGAACAAATCGTCAATCCTCGGTACAGGGTACTTGTTCTTGATAGTCAAAGCATTAAGGGCTCTGTAATCAATACATATACGATATGTCCCATTATTCTTCGGTACAAATAACACTAGTGCTCCCCAGGGTGATGCACTCAAACAGACAAATCCCTTATTTTGTAACTCCTCTAACAATAGCTTCAGCTCATCCAGTTCCTTCTTTGCTATCCGGTAGTCATTTGAAGATACCGACGCTGCTCCTAGTACCAATTCAATGGTGAACTCTACCTCTCCATCTGGCGATACGTCTAGCATCTCCTCCGGGAAGATATCCTTAAAATCTGCAACTATCGGTGGGGGTGCTGTCTCCATAGCCATGTATACTCCAGCTGTCTGGCCTACTCCTTGCTCGATGGTCCCTGCAAGAACTCAAACTCCGGGTGATCTAGTGGTCTGAAAATGATGCTACCCCTCTAGCAATCCAATATGTCATGGTACTGGCTCAACCAATCCATCGCTAGCACAATATCGAAGTTTGGCATCAGAAATACCAAAAGTCGAGCTCTCATCTTCCGATCGCACATGACTATCGAGAATGTTCTAATAATACTGGTAACCAGCACGATACCTCCTCTGGTAAGAATTTTTGAACTCTTAGACAATCGAAAAGTAGCTACTCTATTAATTTTTATGAAACTACTAGATATGAAAGATAATGTAGCACCAGAATCAAACAATATTATTGTAGGTAATAAAGTAACTAAAATGGTACATGTGATCGATTCTCCCTCTGGTTATTTCTCTATTGTCGCTAATACAATGTCCTGGCCTTGCCTCTGTCCTCCCACCTGCTGTCTGGCCCAATCAAACTGTGCCACCTCTGGGGACAGTGGTGGTACCCTCTGAAATCCATCGGGTGCAGGTGGACGCTGAACTCCTTCCTAGTATGGTGCCCTCTGGACTGGTACATATGGCCTTTGTCCTGCCTGCGATGCAACATCCCGGCGCTGTGGGCAATCTCGGGCAAGGTGCTGGTTCGCACCACAGATTATACATAAGCCTAGCTTCTTCCAATAATCTCTGATAACATTCTCCTTCTTACAATAATAGTGACAAGTCAGAAGCTCCTTGTGCTGGTTTGGTGCTGGCCTTTGTTGTGTCTGTGGTCCTGGACGATAGATCGAACCTCCTACTCCGGGTTATGCTCTTTTTGTTGCGGCCACACTGGGACGTATCGATCCTCTGCCAAGCGCCTCATGGATCTTGGCCTCTGTCAGAACCACCTGATAAGAGATCCTCGCCTGCGAGTTAGTAAACCTTTGGAGCTCGCAAGTCAGTCCTTAGTGGAACTTCTGGGCCTTTTCTAAATTATTTAGTAAAAGGACGGTACCAAATCTTCTAAGATGACTGAACTCTGTGACGCATATACAGTCATGTTCCCTTGCTCCAAGTGGAGGACCAGAGAGTAAAGCGCAATCCTGACCTTAGCCGGGAAACGCTTCACATTAAAGTATTCCAGAAAATGCTCCCATGTATTCTTCTTGTCGACGCTACGCTCACCGCGGTCACCCATTAGTCCAGAGGTGGCTGAAAAGCCTCCAGTAGCATTACTGTATTGGCGACCCAATCTGAAATCTCCTCGGCAGTCTCGTAACCTGTAAAGTTCCCCGGACTCATCTGACGAAACTATCGAACCATGCCTGCTAGATAAGCAGGTGCTGGTGCAGGTAGCCTCTCTATAACTACCATCAAGCTCTGCTTTATAGTCTTAGCCTGATGCCACTGCGCCTGCATTATGGCCTGAAAGAACTAAAATATCTGTGGTTGACCCTCCGGCTGAGGCATCTGAGGTGGGAAGGCACCGTACGACATCTGTTGTGAGTACGGTCCGTACGGCATCTGAGGTGGTAAGGGTGGAGGTGATGGCAACGGAACCTCCAACCATGATGTCAGTGCCTGCTGAGATGTCAGTCCCTCTGGCTGCGGCGTAGGTGTGGCCCTCGAAGCCTGGACCTCGTGTTGTTGTGTCGGAATAACCTGTAAAGTCTGGCCCTCATGCTGCTGTGTCAGAACAGCCTACAAAGTCTGGTATAAATGTATCAACGAGGTCTGAGGTATCACTAAAACCTGTAGTGGTGCCTGCTCTCCAGGTGGTCCTGGGAATCTATCCTTCATCTACGTAGTGTCGGATGGCACAATGGCACTGTATGCCGTGTTTCCACTACGCAAGTTCATCTCTTTGCAGGAGATAGAACTAAATTAAAAGAGTACAAAAATAAACAAATATGATACAGATATTCAAATAGTTAAATGAGAAATAGGATCAAAAATGGTAATAAATGTAGATAAGATCTAATAACTTCCAATCCTATTATAGGTTCACTAGGCATGACATCATACAACAAGCGATAAAAATAGACCTGCCTGAGCCACCACTAAAACTATGTCACGCCCAGTACAAAAATATAATAGGACCGATACGCATCTAGGCCAGCTAATACATCTAGATTAGGTTCCCAATTTAATGGCCCTATTTAGGTATACTATGTTATGAATATGGAACTAAGTCCACAACTAATACTAAGTATTCAACAGGTACAACTAATCTCATCCATAGAACATAAGAAAAAAATGCTGATATAATACTGGAAATGAAACATAAGGAGTCTGAATGTCACAATACAACCCAAATAAGTCTGATGGGGACAAACCTAATGAATATAATACTGAAATGAAAGTACAGAGAGACAAATAAGATAAGTGGACAGGAACATCATCTAACTAGGTAAAGATGCTTCAGTCCTAGGCGGAAGGCCTACCAGTGATCAGGGAAACTCTGAAGACAGCACCTCAAGCTCCTCCTCGGTAGCATACCTCATCTCCTGTCCGGGCCCGTATACGGTTGGGTAGTACACCTCATCCAGATCTGGAAGAAAACTAGGTCCTCAGAGCGACGTAACTAGATACAAAAATATATGGAGAATATAAATAATGAATAGTAAATAGGGTGTTCTATCCATCTAAGTATATGCAATATGTGGACAACCTTAGTACGTATGGGTAGGTGTAGGAATAACGTCCAACGCTCTGAAGAACGTGGTATCTGCACATGTAATGCACATAACTCTCCGATGAATGTCAGATCTTCATAAATATATATATATATATATATATATATATATATATATATATATATATATACGTCCATATCGCTCCGAAGAATGTAGTATCTGCATAAGGGAGGTCATCAGTTCCGTAGCTACTCTAGACTCTATGGATTCCAATGTGTGTATCCCAATGCCTACCAGTTGTCCTCTATGCCCAATGAAAATGTACCAGTCGAATAGATGACATGCATACTTCGTGACTATCATGCCAGGTCATAAATAACTAGAACTATCCTGACTACCCACTATACAGTGATGCGTGTCGCACCTCCCGATAGCTAGTCGGGTACGCCAACTCGTATCCCAATATGAGCCTATTATCGTGATGAGTGTAAGAAGTGTCAGGGTCTTGGAAGATATCAGAATATCTCCACAATATTAGGTGAGTTTGTTAGAGACTAAGTCGCTACTCTACTCATCGACACAATCATCGACTGCACCCGAATCATTCTCGGAAGCACACAGTTATATATATAATATTTGTAACAATAACTCATATAATATTTAATAACCTGAATTAAACAGTAAATAAGGCAAGGTATACTTGCCTGAATCCTCAAGCTGCGAATACAAAAGTCCTGGTCCTGAAGCCTCGTTCGAACGATCCAACGAGCCTAAATATAATATAATAAAATATCCATCAGTTATTACGCTAAGATATGCTAAGAGTATATCTATACACCTCGCAACTAGGTCAAAAAACAGGATTGACTAGGCAGGGCCTAAAATGCACAAGTGCCAAATCCCTCTAATCATAGTATTAACCTCAAATGTATGGTCACAACTTTAAGGTATTGATCTCGTGGTAGGGTAGAGTCCAACATAATCATGTAAATGGTACATACTACACCTTTAAGTCCAATAGTCAAAACTCTACTATATTTTCATGTATTAACCAATTTGCCATACCAAATGTCAAGTGTCTCCAATGTGGTCAAATCTGGACATTAAGAATTCTAAGTGCAAAATACTATATAAACCATAGCATATCATGTATTTAAAGTCTAAACATCATCACAACCCACCTAGGTATAATAAACTTTATTAACATGGTGTTAAAACATGTTTAAAAAATCATGGGAACAATAAATTTTCCTTCTCACTAGGTGCTAAAATTTTCAAACCCACACAATAATCAGCAAAAATATTTCAATCTTGTTCATATCACACATTTAAATCTCATAGAAAATAACCCTACCACTAAACATCAAAATCTGATAATATGAGGTCTTAAATATGGATTAAAATTAAATTTAATCAGTGGTTCACAAGTGGTTACCATGAGTGGTGCAAGTGTCCCATAGTGTTCATAATGAAGAGGAAGAAGATGATGAAGTTCATGGAGAAGAACAAGACAGAGTGTGGGAGAAGAGGGAGTTACCAGGTGAACTTGAGTGGAGAGGGAGGTCGGTTGGGCTACTGTTGCAGTTGGCTGTGCTGCTGCCGGGGTAAGGTGGTCCGGCTGGTGGGGGAAGGAGGTGCAGCGGCTGTGAGAAGGAGGAGGTGGCAGTGGTGGTTAATGGTGGTGATGGTTGTGGTTAAATGGTGATTTTGGTAGTTAATTGAGGTAAAGGTGGTGGTTATTGGTGGTGATGGTGGTATTGGTTATAGAAGAGGGTGGAGGGGACGTGGTTGTTGTGAGGAGAAGGAGGTCGGGGAGGTAAAGGTGACGATGGTAGCCGTCGTGGTGGTTGAGGGTGGTGGTATATTTGAGGGAGGGAGAGATAGTATATTAAATGAAGGGGAGAGAGTGTTGTATTTAATGAAGAAAGAGAGAGGGGCTTGGGGATTAGGGCCGGCTAGGTTCCCTAGGAATGGTGTGGGTTGTCATGAAAGAATGGGTAGAGGTGATGGGTTGGGATATGAATGGAGGGTGGAGATGGATTGCAGGTTATGTTGAAAAGTCACATACAAACAAAGGGGGAGAGAGTAGGTCATATGACCGGTCAAGCATGATCATAGGATTTTCTTCAATTAGTTTGCTCTTATCGGAGATTGCCACCGACCACTATATTTGCACTTAGGTCCCTAATTGTTTGGGTGTTTACAAATAAGAGAAATTATAGATTTGATGAGGGTAGAAGCCATATTTGGTGTGTTGTAGTAGTAAAAATTGGAGTGTAATATTTTGTATGAGCCTTGAGAGTGTGAGTATGGGTTTGGATTGGTGTTTGGTCTAGTTTTGAGTTAGGTTGAGTCGGTTGCCCCAAAATAAATATAAATTGTGTCCTCAATGTTCTTTAAAAATTTGGAAGTGCACGAGATCTCAATTAGGAGTAACCCAAGTATCTTGGATGTAGTAGACTCAGAATATATTAATGTCATATATTGAGTTGCATGAAAAAGATCAATTTTGTGTCTCCAATTTTGATTAGAATTGACATAGGTGCAAAATTTGGTTTTTAAATTAGATATTGATTAATAAATGTTGTGCGATTAAAATAAAGTACAAGGGAGGGTATTTATTAGTGACACAAAGGTCGGAATGGAAGACTGACATGTCTAGGTCAATGGTGTAAAAAAAATTGAAGGCAAAAGAAAGAATAACGCTCCAAATATCGAAGCAACTGCAAGGTGGACCTTGTGATACGAATTTTTGTACAGTTAATCAAAATACCATGTTCTAATTCTAAATTTCTCCAAACTAACCATAATATCTCTCTAATCCAAGTATACCTAAATTTGTTCGAGAGGGTTTATAAATCCTATGCAACAACTCGTCACATAGAGACCCAATCTGATGGTTAACCCTCTACTGCTGGGATCGCACCGACTCCTGGGAGGGCTGTGCGATAAGAATACTGGAAGAGGGGGTCCTAGAGGACTGCAACGCAACTTAGGCATCGTAGGATCCTGTTCCGTAGTACGTACCCCTCTGCAAACCGAAAAGAGGAAAAAAGAAATTAGTGTTCGGGCTGGTTTTGTCTCTTCTAGCTGCTACCCAACGACGGTCATCCATAGCTCATCAGCCGACGGAGCTGGGTGGGAAGGGGGTTGCGAGAAACTATCGGCCTCTCCCTGAGTGGGCCGAGTCATCCGCTCACGGAGCCTAAGATACTCATCCTACAAAATACGTATCTCTCGATAAGCGTACTACGTACTATCCACTCGCCATGCATAATTATTAATATATATCTAAGGTAATTATTACTAACTACATGAATATTTATCTGTATAGTTTCTAAGTTATATTAATATTAATAAAATATAAAGTAATACTTATGTAGCTCTGCGTGGCCCTCTCATCGATGAACTATCCGCCCTTCTAATGGGTGGCAAGGAGGACTGTCACTATGTTAGTGTCATCACCCCTCTGGACCGGTAAAAAATATATTGTATGTTACTAAAATTAAATATTTTAACCTAATTTGATTAAAAAAACTATATACACAATAAAATACATACCATGCGATAAAAATATTTTGTCATTAGAATATACCCACCACATCACTTTTTCCCCTTCTTTCTGGCCGCCTTCGCCTTCTCGAGGATCGTTAAATCTAGCCGTCATCATAGTCCAATACTCAGGTATGATCCAACCTTGGATTGGTTATCCTAAATAATCACGATCTTTATGGTCGCTGATCGTATCATGGATAAGTTTGGCGGCGATGGCCGACAAGTGTTGCTCGATCATCTCAACCCGGTGTGGCGGATAGAAATAAGTTTTCTAAAATAAGTAATGTCGAAAGTTATATAGAAAAAGACCAAATTAGATGATTGATATTAAAATCAAATTTACTTTTACCGCGAAATGCATAAACCATAATGTCTTCCTCTCGTCCGAGACATCCGAATAGTTGATCCAAAGGTCACCATAGTTGTACCTCAAAAAATGCCCCAATGATCTCTGTACCGACGAGGGACGATATCTATACATAGATAATTATATTAAAAAAAAAGTGAATATATATTTATATATGCGTAAGAAAACTAAAACTAATTAACTTACTTTGTAGGACCATCGGTCCAAATCTCTGCCCTCGTCTCGTCCGGAGGAGCACACGGAGGATCGCTATGAAACAAAGAAGCCGAAGGCGCAGTCGGCTGGGCCTCGTCCATCTGTTCCTCGGTTCCCATGGTACCGTCAGCAAGAGGAACGGTGGACGTAGGAGTAGTCATAGGCCTGGAACTGCTCGTCCCAGAAGTAGAGCCAGGAGGAGATAGTGGTCGAAAGACTAGAGTACATGGAGATGAGGGTCCGAACCCAGTACCATATCCCGAAGGAGAACTGCCAGTCGGAGTAGCATGTCGTCAAGATACTCTACCTCTAGACTGACCAAATAATCTGTGTCGTCCTGTCGTACCTGACTTACAATAAACAAATAAAAGTTACAAGCAAACAGTTAAGTAAGATAATACATCCAAAAAGATAATACATCCAATTCTCAATAAATCCACAACTAAAATACAATAATTTCACAAAACAATACTCAATCAAATGCTATGTAAGATAAGCACAATATGATATATAGAGAAGAAAATCCAATTTTTTAAGTTATAAACAAGTCTAGATAATAACCATCAGTCTAATCCAGAAAGATAATACATCTAGAAAGATAATACATCTAAGAAGTCCGATCTAGAAAGATAATACAACGATAAATCTATCGGAGACAAATTCGGTCAAAAGTTCTATCATGCTTGTCTAGCTACGTTGAGGTAGAAACCAGTCCCTCATCCACTCTGTATAGGCATCATTTAGGTAATCAATCTCCGCTGTAGGTGCTGGGTGACTGGAACCCCCTACTTTCTCCTTAACAGTCACTTCCTCCTTAACAGCTAGAGGTTTCACTTCCTCTATAGGTGCCACTTCCTCCTTAACAGTAATAGGTACCTCTTTCAACCAATGTTAAAGTTAGACTTGATGCTTAACAGTCTTGTAACCACCTCCAACGGTGAATGATCCTTAAAATCAGGATATAATAGATTCCTTGTATTCTCAAGTAACTCCATGTACTTTGCAGTATCGACATTCGGTGTCTCCTTAGCTACATCATAATTGTTCCGATCAAAACTAGGTCCGGCGGCATCGAAAATCATGTTCACGCACCCGTCGTCAAAATCAGTGTGGTCATGGACATCCATATACGGCTCCATATAAGGCTCTGGCTCCGATGCTAAAGACAAATTCTTCGCGTGAGGTCCATTGATAATAATTTGGCATAAAATCCCTCGAGTACTAATGATATATCACATCCACTTCTGGATGATATTTCGAGTTTCGATATCTCACACATGAACACTCAATTTTGGTGTCGTCCATGTACAGAGGGAACGCCTTGGCGAACTGCAGAAATTGCTCTATCTACTGTATGAATTCTTTCTGTACACCACACATGTCATCAGGATAAAAGTTATACATCCATGAACGATGATGTAGGTAGTAATTTAGATCAATTTCTAAATACTTCTGTGAAGATGAAAATATATCATTCAAGTATATTGTCCAAATCGAAAAGGAAGGGCGAGTATTCTTGTAGTATTCTTGTATATTTTAATTCTGCATACACAAGCAATGCACTGATACTCTTATTCCTAGCATTGATACTCAGAAATACCCAATTATGTTGTACACCTACTCGTCTACACATACAAAAGAATGCTCAAACTATTGCAGGGTCTGTTGAGTAAAAAATTATTTCCAACAGCCCCTAAAATTCATAACCATATACCAAAACTTACTTAAAGATACTCACTTGTATCCTGGTTATCCACACTTGATATTTATACTTCAAACATAGACACTTTAGGTACTACCCATACCCAAACATAATATCTTGACTAAAATATATACTCAAATTCCTTGTTACTTAACTATGACATTAACTCACAATACCCAATATGACATTAACCCACAATACCCAAACTAACCCACAATACCCAATATCTTGACTAAAATAGATACTCAAATGCCTTCCTACTTAACTATGACATAGACCAAATCCTAGACTCGATACCTATCTATACTTGATACTAGTTACAACTCTCATTGATTCTCAACCTTACACATAACTCTATTACCCAACTATCTTATACCCATATGAAACTCACCCACACTTACATAATTGACACTAGGATATACTAGTGTATCACACACATAGAGTTGACACTTAATGATATACACAAACACACACACACACACACACACACACACACACACACACACACACACACACACACACACACACACACACACACTGTACTATGCAAAAGTATGCACTATAAAATACCTCACTTAATATCACCCGAACTCCTTCCCAAGTGCATTACAGTGTACTGCTATGCACCTATCAACCCTAGCTGCAGCACTGAGTTACACTCCCCCTTAGCACACACACACACATTATATACATGCACACTAGGTACTAGGATACATAACATTACCATTACCCATGTGACACTATGATAGAGAATTTTATATATATTATGTGATCTTATTATGAAATATGTTAACTAATAATATTCCTGATACATGGAAAGCGCTCTTATATATATAGATATAGACTCATACTTTCTATGTTATAGGCATGTACTTGATATTTCGTATGTTGGCATGTACCTTACATCTTCTAGCCATGATCAATCTAATACCAATCACAAGGTGGTACAGTGCTTAGTATCCGACTATTTTCCATAAAAGAAAGAAAATAACTAAAAAACCATATTTAATCATTACTGAGGCTGTTATTAAGTCTTTTTTTGGGTTGTCTTGTATAGCTCTAAACAAGGATACATGATTGTAGAAATTTCTTTAACCACACCTAATCATGTCACTTAGTCTTCCTACTTAATTGCCTAAAACAACAATAATACTTAAAACCATGCATGATTGATAACCAATATATGTGTGTGTCCGTGTCCGATAAAATGCTTACAACCTTATCCTCGATACCGCATCCTAACCTTTCGTATTCATGTGTCTTACAATTTCACCATACGTATCATGTGATAAAATGATACAAACATGTGTGTGTATGTCTGTGTCCGTGTTAGGATTAGGGTTAGCGTCTAAATATATTAATGTGTTCGCTTGCGTGTGCTTGTCCGTGGTAGGGTTAGTGTTAGTGTCCGCATGTGTGTGTGTGTATTCGAGTTAGGGTTAGGGTTTACCTATTGAGGGGGTGGCCAGAGAGGAGGGAGTTGACCGAGGAGGACGTGCCCAAAGAGGAGGAGGAGGAGGAGCTCAGTTGAGGAGGAGCCCGGAGAAGAGGAGTCCGGAGAGGTTGAGGTAGAACTCGGTGGAGGAGGAGCCCAGAGAGGAGGAGGAGCTCAGTAGAGGAGGAGGAATGGGTGCCCAAGGTCGGAGGGGGAGCACAGTCGACGATGGAGCAAGGTCGGCAGTGGGGGTCGTCGGTGAGGGGTTGGGTCACATAGGTGGAGGGGTGGAGGAGAAAACATTTAGAGAACTTTTTGAGTGAGAATGGAAGGAGAGTAAAACCCGATTGCTATATTGAAAACAAATTAGCGACGTCTGGATCAGAGGATGCTAATCGTCGCAAATAGAGACATTTAGATAGTCGCTAAATGTCGTTAATTCTAAAAATATTAGCAACTTCTTAGACGTCGCTAAACGTCGCCATTAAAAAATTGCAGTGACGACATGCTACATTTATAAATGTCGCTAATTAAAAAATTAACAGCGTCGATAAAAATGTCGTTAAACGTCGCTAAATAAAAAACTTTAGCGATGTTTAATGATGTTAAAAAAACATAAAGCGAATATTCTTTCAAAAAACCTAAGTATAGTCACTACTAGTCGCTATTCGTCACAAACAGCGACGTACAGTGACATTTATTTAAGGAGTCACTAAATTCTTTAAAATTAGCAATGTTTAATGACAACGTCACTAAAAATGTCGCTATTTTATCATATTTTGGTAGTGTTTATTTATAAGTCCTGGCCTTGTGCAAGCACAACTTAGGCTTGCACGACATCACGCCCAGTGGTGACGTACTGTCCTCCGGGATCGGGGCATGACAGTATTTGTATCCTCCATCTTTCGAGAACTAAGGTATGATCTTGCAAATTTAAATTACTTTCTACCTCCTTGTTATCTTAATTTTTGGATTGTGCTTATTTTGAATTTCGAGGAAGAAATTCTTACAAGTTGGGTAGATTGTAAACCCTCATTCCCAAATTTATTTATTTTTTAGAAATAATTTACTAGCTAGCTTGATATTGTATATGTTTGCATATATGTGAAAGCTAGTATAAATTATTAAATAAAACTTTATATATATAAAGGCTAAACGGGATATGAGCCACAGTGCACATATTCTTACATGAGCCTTGTACATGTGGACCAATAGCAATAGAGTGTACTAGTGCATATGGGTGCACATGAAATGGAGGAGTCCATTTCTATTGGTCAACATGTGTGTGGCTCATGTAAGAATATGAGCACTATGGCTCATATCCCGTTTACCCATATATAAATATACTTGTAATATATATATATATATATATATATATATATATATATATATATATATATATATATATATATATATATATATATATATATATATATGTATAAGTTTGGTATTGTACAACCTTAAAAAATATTGTGTGACAATTGTTTGAGCTAGACTAGGTGCATGACAATTAGCTCAACTCAACCTAGTGTAGTTGAACTATTATGACTCGATTTGGTTAGAAAACCCAACACAATTGAACCCAACTTGATTCCAATGTGTAGGTTGGTTAATCAACTAGTTTTGGGTGTTCTTAGGGTCCAATGAGTGCATACAACCAAGTGTGTACAACAGCCTAACATAGGCTTATTCTGGTGGATTCTTTAGGACAACTGTAGAAGCATAAAAATACTACACGCCGCATAGAGGTTATGCCGTATAAAACATGATAGATACGGTCATACCGAAGTCGAATAATAGTCTTAATGCAGCCTGAACAAAGTAGATGCGTATAGAACAATATGCGGCCTGATCAATCAAGTCACAGAGAAGCCGCATAATATACAATATACGACATAAACGACCACAGAGCAGGGCGGTCGCATAAAACCCCCTGACACAGATTTCGATTACAGTCAGAAGTTTTAACACATCACTCATCACCCTAAGATGCTTCAGAATCTGTGTAGGCGATGACTCAGAAAAATACAAAAAAGTCACAATGGTGCATTAATTGCCTCGACAGACCGACCATCCCACGTGACCTAAGCATGCGGCTTCAAGACCCATGCGGCCTCGAAATCATGCGGCCAGAGTGACTACCTGACCAAGGCCAAATAAGAGGACGCATGACGCTTCAAGACCCATGCAGCTTCAAGACACATGCGGCCTCGACATCATGCGGCAAGAGCGTCCACTAGACCAAGGCCAAACAAGAGTACACATGCGGCTTCAAGCCCCATGCGACCTTGACATCATGCGGCCAGAGCGTCCTCCTGACCAAGGCCAAACAAGAGTACACATGCGGCTTCAAGACCCCTGCGGCCTCGTCCACATATGGCTAGAGGTTCATTCCGACCAAGGTCAAATGGGAGCTTATATGTGACTACAATAGTATGCACTCTTGACTCAAAAGATTTTCTGTTACAATCGAAGACAATTTCTCGCACAGTTAGTGTTGACCAAGTATCCAATTGACCGAGTTTTGCACTCAACAGCCCCAAAATCCTTCAAACAGAAAATCCTAACCAAGTCCACGTAGCAGCTTGCCCGTACTATGTGACAACAGTTGCAACCACTTTATATTGAAGGAGCCTTATGCGGCCACCAAGCATGAGCATATGTGGCACCCATAGATTGTCCACAGAGCGGCTATAAATAGCAATGTACTACACCCATACATAAATTCAGCTTTTTCTGCTTCAGAAAGAGACAGAACCAAAAAGACTTGGAGGGCTATCTGCGGATTCATACTAAAACCAAGGAGAGTAGTTTCTGCATTCGGATCATCCACGGAGTAAAAAGAGTTTCTATACTCCTAATCCCCCATCGTCACCCCCCAAATCAAAACAAATTTGTATTAGATAGTCGCTTAGGATGCTCCTCTGCACTATCTAGTTTGTTAATCAAATCAAGTCCTTTTAGTTCTTCCTTATGATTTAAATGGTAAACACGATGGCAACTCTGCTGGGGATTGAATTCTTCTCTGTTGAGAAATTGGTGACGCAATCCAATGCGGCCAAACTTGGCTCAACGCAAAAGATGTTGGTAGTTCGCTTTGACCATCAAGCGTTTGTGGAAATGCTCTCTTAAGGAAGTATGAATCCTTCGCCGAGGCAAGCCAAGCCCAAGAAGACCCACAGAACTTGGGTAGGAAAGGCCATTGTGCCTTGCCCAACTACGGAGGAGGCAATTTTCACTTCTTAATCTGTTGCTGAGGAAGTCCACGACTATACATCATCTTCGGCTGGCGCAGGAACTGCTCAGCACTCTGAATCTGAAAAAGGAAAACACTATGATGCCAGACGTTCTGGGGCCGGGGTAGGTTATATGCGTCAAAGAAGGAGGCTGCATAATACTGTCCATGCGTTATCTTCTCACAGAATGCATAAGATGGTCCATGTGGCATCAACTCACATTTGTAGGCAGACAGCCGCATGGGGCTCTGACAGCAACAGAACTTCAGTTTTTGACCGTATCTCACGTGGCGCAGATACTATGCGACCTAATGATAATGACGAAAATCCAAATCTGTACACTTCTTATTACGTGCCTGTTAGTGCTAAATTGAAGATGTCTAAGGAAGTGCAAGCTCATGCGACTAACCGCCAACATGCATCGTTAACTATCACGTGCTCCTCTTATGAAAAGTTATACAGAATTGACCCATGCGTCCAACCCACAGGGACCAGCGGACAGGGTTTGTTCCAAAAGTCTTCCACAGGTACCACGGAACAAGTTCGTGTATGAACCCCAAGTCCTGGAGCAAATGCATCGCTTGCGCATCCGCGTGCCCGGGATAACCGGACTCACAAAGAGGATGCAAAGGTGAAATATCCTTCGTATGATTTGAGTGAAATGATCATTCACAAGCTCAAATATAGGGAAAACACAGCAGCGTGCGACTTGCCCTCTTCCAGGTACAACTGTGCCATCATTATTATCGACTGCTGTTGTAATAAGGCAGCAGTACTCACAGACAAGTAGTCGGCCTTCCAGATACTGTACCGAAAAGCACCTACCCGACGGAAACCATGAGATTAGGTACAAGTATTAGAGGAGAAGGAGTTGCCCTTCGCCTCATGCTACTCAACTAGAAAGCTTTCTGCCACCAAAGAAAGAAAGCTTTCAGACACCTCCAGTCTAGAACTCTCTACCACAGCATCACGAAGGTGATTATCCGGAGGGCTGACAAGGACACCTGCAAAAGGAGTCTTCCATAGAACCCGCTCAAAGAAGAAGCCGTCAGCCCCTGAGGGTAATTCTTCCTTAGAACCCCTAGGGTGGCCCAAGCTGGGGGTAGTATCCCCCGGGACATACGCAACAACCCAGCATTCCGAAAATATAATGAGTCTCAAGCGACAGATGCTGAGTTCTCTAGGGGTAATCACCTTCATCAAAAAAATGCACCTTCCAAAGTTGGGGTTAACGTTCCCTCCGAGTCTGAAGAAGATATAGCACTTATGACTTTTCCTGAAGACAACGATTCCGAGAAAGCTGACAGCAACGTGCATAGGGTTAATGCAGTATCTAGGGCTGGGGTAGCAATATGCTAGAATCAGAAGATGGTGCGATGATGCCTACCTCCCCTGAAGACTGCAACTCCCAAGGAACAGACAATGACAGGCTAGGGGGGATTCACCCTCGAATAGTCATAGTATCATCTAAAGCTGGGGGTAGCATCTCCTTTGAGTCTGAAGATGATACAATAATGCCCGTCTTCCCTGAGAATAGTGCGACTCAGGAACCGAAGGAGGAAAGGCTCAGCGATCACCAACGACTCGATACTTTTGAGGCAATGATGAACACTATGAGTGCCACAATGCAGACTCTTGCCCAGACAATTCTGGAGATCAAGGTGAAAATGGTTCTGCCACCATCAGGGCCTGCAATAACTCTGCAAACCGGAGGTAGCATCTCCTTTGAGTCCAAAAATGATACAAAATTACCGGTCTTCCTTGAGGACAGTACGACTCAGGTACCAGAAGCCCCAAAGCCAAAGATGACTTTCTCCTTCAATGACGATGGCATCATTAAAATCTTTAACTTACTAATGCAGGAAAACAAACTTTGGCTACCCAAAATCAGATGCCCTGAAGAGGATGACAAGGTCGATGACCCAAAATATTGCCTCTTTTATTGGAACATTCATCATCCAACCAGAGACTGCTATGTGTTAAAAAGATGTATCCAACAACTGATCGAAGCAAACGAGCTCACCCTCGACTGTGAGGATAGGACAGTCATTGAGAACATAGTGTCCCACCAAATAGGCAAATTTTTAGTGACAGAAGCCCAGGCAAAAAGGGATGTCGTCAACCTCCCAAGAGATGAGTTTATTGCTCAAAGACTGGCACAGCAAATAGCGCCTTCAACGACTAGGTCAAAGGAGAAGCAATGTAGGACGGACTGCAGGATCCTTGCCTTAGAAAGCACCTATTATAGACTTCGGATGCACAGCGTAGCTCAACAAGTCTCCTTGTGCACAAAAGATAAGTCTCGTATGACACATCAGTAATGGCGCATGACAGGCAGCGTTCCATTATATACATCTGAGCAAGTCTTCAGTACTTCTCATTATAATGAATCCTTATGGGCAATATGCAGTGTTCTCCTACGCGATATACAAAAATTCACAGCAAGCGGTGGTCCTCGATGTGGTACACAATAGTGCGCACGCGACAGTAATAATACGCGCACAACTCAGCCAACTCGGTCATGTATACGTGGCAGTGTTCCTGTGAACAGAGCTTCTGATTTGGCACAGGCTGGTTCATCAACAGTTCCATCATTACAACCAATAATTACTCCATCTCATGTCGACGATGGGATACGACCTCCAAAAAGATGAAGGTCTGAACTTTGGAAAAGGACAACGTACTCCTTTACAATCTGATAGTTATTAGAACATCACTCGCAGAGGCCTAGGATATGGAGATGCTTGTATGCGCCATGACTCACAAGACGACCGACAAATCCTAACCTAAAGGGGAGGGCCCATTCATTGTGGAAACCGTATTTCCCAACAGCAATCACCAGCTAGGAAAACCCAGTAGCGACTTGCTCATGATGTCTATCAACGACAAATTCCTGAAAAATTACTACGTCTAAACTAAACTTGTACTCCTCTCATCCCCGGCAGGATAACCCAGATGTACAAATCAACTCTTGGTTCTTCATCCCCAACAAGTACACATATACAACATTTTCGTCCTTTTTTACAAATTCTCGTAAAATCCATCATCTGTATCCTTGAACCCTGGATACGAAATGGATGATGAGTCCCCAAAGTCTCTGCAGTGGAGCAGCCCTTAGGTCCACTTTCACACTCCCACAGTGACTACCCAAAAAACTAACCTCGTTTGACGCTAGCAATATTCACATTACCTCTGAGTTGTCGTCCCACCAATCTCCCCTACAGAGTAATCCTTAGGTCTATCCTCATTTTCGGATAGACCATACTCAGCAAATCACTCCTCCACGAGTTTATCGGATATTAGTTTACATCTATATTACCTCTGAACTATTGTCCTAATATTTTTCACCGGCTGAGTTTCCCATGTCCAAGTGACCTCTGAGCAAACCTTCTGGGTTTGGCTATCGATCACCACGTCCATATTACCTCTGATATCGGTTGTCATCTCCACTTATCATCCGTACTCACCAAAGTACACCAGCGGTGTTATGCCAATAAAAACTTCCACATCCATATTACCTCTGGCAAGGCTTGTCTCAAACCTATTACTTGCACTAACGTGCACAAAAAGTAATGGGTCCACAAAATCTATCACGTCAATATTACCTCTTATAGAGATTATTTTTGAAGTTATTATTTGAACCCAACGTGCGCAACAAATAATAAGTCCACCAAAAGTCCCCCGGTGGGATGTTTTCAATCCAAAGAAAACAACCACGTCCATATTACCTCGGGCTCATTTTCTTTTTCTTCCATAAAAAATACCAGGTCACACATAACCTCTCGGTACTACTATCGGGTATTGGTTCACGTCCATACTACCTATGAACTACTTTTCTTTTCCCCAACAGAGAAAAAGTTAGTTTATGTCCATATTACCTCTGAACTACGTCTCTCCACTATCCTCATAGAATCATATCTTACCATGTCCATATTAGCTCTGAGTAAGATAAATTCTAAATTTTCTATGCCCATATTACCTCTAAGTAAAGTTCTACTTTTTAACTTTCTACTATCACGTTCGCATAACCCATGATAGTGTTAGTCATTTCAGCTTATTATCCGTACTTAAGGTACGCCATGGATAATAAGTCCACAACCCAAGAGTTTTTTATGTCCATATTACATTGGAGCAAACTTCTTGGCCTTGACCATCGATTATTACCTCTGATATCGGTTGTCGTCCCTGCTTATCATCCGTCCTCACCAAGGTACACCAACGATGTTAAGTCCACAAAAACAGCTACATCCATATTACCTCTGGCAGGGCTTGTCTCAAACCTATTACTTGCACTATCATGCAAAAATAGTAATGGGTCCACAAAATCTATCATATTTATACTACCTCTGATAGGGACTGTTCTCGAACTTATTATTTGTACTCAACGTGCACAACAAATAATAAGTCCACCCAAATTTTTTTTACTAGGGTTTGCCATATCCTTCGCACCTCTGAGCAAACCTTTCGGTTTGGTTATCGATCATCACGTCCACAGTACCCCTGATATCGATTGTTGTCTAAACTTATCACCCTTACTCACCAAGGTACACCAGCGGTGTTAAGTCCACAAAAACTGTCATGTCCATATAACCTCTAGTAGGGCTCATCTCGAACTTATTACTTGCACTCTCGCGCACAAGATGTAATAGGTCCACCAAAAATCCCCCAGCGGGATATCCCTAGGACCGTACCTAACCTCTCGGTATAGCCATTGATCGGCTCACGTCTACGTCACCTCTGAACTATCATCCTCACATCCTCCCCCGAGAGTCTGCCATGTCCAAGTGACCACTGAGAAAACCTCTCCCTACGACTATTACCAGTCGTCAACTCAATTTATCACCGACCCTTAAACTTAATTGCTTCAATGGTATTAGGTCCACTAAACTTACCACCTCTGGCAAGGCCTATTTTGAACTTATTATTTGCTCTCAACGTGCACAATAAATAATAAGTTCACCCAAAAATTCTCTAGTAGAATCTGCCATGTCCATCACATCTTTGAGAAAATCTTTTGGGTTGGCTTTCGATCATCACGTCCACAGTACCACAGATATCGATCACCATCTAAACTTATCACCTGTGGTTAAATTTAAGTACGCCCATGGTGTTAGGTCCACCAAACTTACCACCTCGGGCAAGGCCTATTTTAAACTTATTACTTGCACCCTAGTGTGCAAAAAGTAATAAGTCCACCGAAGATCCCCCAGAGTGAGATCCTTAAAAAGCTACGGTATTGTATTATGTTCATATTTACCTCTAGTACGATACCTAAAGCTAATACAATGTATAGCAAAACAGATAATATAACTTTTATTTTTCCCCATAAAAAGAGATTAAAATTAAAACTATATTTCAGGGGATCCCAAGCCCGAGGGCAAAATGAAGATACAAAAAAAAAACAAAAAAAAAGTAAAAGAAAATTACGGGTGCTATGAGTCGGAGCATAACTTGGCTATCCGCTCACAGAGACGAGCAGCATGGTTGTCCAGGCACCTCCAAGCCCGGTGCTCAATTTCTTGGGCCATAACTTCCGGATCCTCGTACGAAGCATTGGACTCATGTCTGTCCTCTAGCTGTTGCACCAGAACCTCAACGCCAGCCGTGTTTTGCGTTGTTTGTCTTGCCTCAGTACGGATGGCCTCCTCTTCCTTCTTGGCCTCCCGCAGCCTATTTTTTGTTGCATCAAGCTCTATCTGGAGCCGTCTAATCTTCTCAATCAGGTCCTTTTGTCGAGAGAGTCACTCCTCTTTGAGATCTCCCAGCCGGTCATGCCTCTCTCGCTAAATTCGAAGATCACGCTTCAGGCATTCCATGGACGAAGCAAAGAAGTCCTTCTCTGTCTCCACCTTCTTTAAGAACTCATTATATTCATGGGAGATCAGCATTCCGATGTCTGCCTGCTGATACTGCTTTAGGTCTGCTAGGCATTTCTCTACCTCATGTAATTTATGGCTCAGAAAGTTGGTCATCTGCTCAAAACCAGGGATACCCCTCAGAGAATGGACCTGGCCCTCCACAAAGTGTCTTGCCCAGGCGAAAGATTTGTTGCGCTCTAACACACCCTCAATCCCCTTCCTCAAGAATATGTGGAAGCTCCGGATAGAAAGTTTGACGGCCTCGTCAATCTCTTCCAGTGTAGCTGGAGTCAAGAGCGGTAGGATCGAAGAAGAGGCCACAGGCACAGCAGGCGGCACAACGGTGCTCAAAAACCTCGAAGGCGAAACAACAGTAAAGGAGCAACCAGCAGTCCTGTCTGCGAGCCAATCTTTCATGGACGCCCGAAGAGCCTGGATGCCCGGTAGGTGAGCCGTAGAGGCTGGAGTACTACCAAGAATAGGAACAGAAGTAGCGGGGTGCCTCGCCACATCGACTCCTTCCAGTGCGCTTTCCCTAGATTGTGTCACGATGACTTCGGGAGGTAACACAGCAACCACATCACGACGGCTCACCACTCTACGGTCCAGAGAAGCTTCAGCCACGGAGACCCTGGCAACAACAACAAGAGGAACCGTAGTCTCAATAAAAGAATCCACAATATATGAGGGTCTTGGACAGACCATGCAAGGTATCCTCCGCCTCCAGAAGAGCGAGGGAGAGATCCAGACCTCCTCTGAACAAGACCACCACCTTGTTCTTCTTCGGCATCTTCCTCGACGGCCATATCCATAGTCTGCAAAGAAAAGATAGGGTCTGTGGAACCAGAGCAACCGGTAATCAACTTTACTCGAATAATCGAGAGTTGAAGCCAGAAAATCTGACCTCTCGTCAAATTATAAATGACGTACCAGCGGAATGTGGCATAGGTTGTGACTTGTCTAGCAATGTCATAGCCATCCCCATGGCTTCTATGTCGTCCAAAGATATGTGCTCCAAAGGGGTATAAGACTTCTCTGCCAAAACCGCATCCAAGTCCCGGGCCCCCAAAGCCTCAGGTGCTGGTTTTCAGATACCTACATCAAAATTTGAGGGAGATTCCTCTTCCGGTTCGGCATAGGAAACCACCGAAGTAGTTGCCCGCCGGGGGTGGCCCCTTTTCACCTGTGTCTACAAATGTCCAAATAGACTAGAAAAGAGATAGTTATAAAGAAGACAATGGAGAATTAAACTAAGAGGATTTACGGATACCGCCACAGCATCTAAATAAGTTCTTGCTTCAGGAACCATCAGTGCAAGGGGTCATACCTCTCCTCTTACGGTCCCCTCCACAGGGAGCTTGGTCTTCGCCGGCCCTTTGCCTCGGGAGGCATCAACAGGGTGCCCTCCGTATAACTTCTCTCCGGGTCAAAGTTAAGCGGAGGGGAGTTAGCAGTACAAAAATACTTGGCTGTCATGTATAGTATTGTGGGCACGACCCTGGCTGTTGGCAATTAGAACTAAAATTTAGTGCTGGTTGTATTATAGTAACTCCAGGTCCTAGCTCCATCAAGCAAGCTCCTATTGTACCCGAAGGAAGCGCTCGGGTGGCCAAATAAGAACCGAGCATAGCCAAATTGACAGGCGAACCAGCTTAGCAAGTAGGGCTCTAAGAAAATAGCAGCCTTATTCTGGTACACCTGGTGGGAGGGACGGATGGCTTGGAGCCAATAAAAGAGTCTGCCAGACATACTTTGAGGCCCGTCATCATAGCGAATGATATTTCGTTCATCGTCGGTAAACTCTGGCTCGGACGTGAAGAAGGTGCAGCCATTCATAAAGGAGAGCTCCCTCCTACGAGCAGGGATGGTGTCGCATCTCCACTTTATCAGCGGATACTTGTGGACCAGGACGTCAACAGCCACCATGTCATCGTCAGTCCAGGGGCTCATCAAAGACCCGTGATGCAAGAGAAGCTATACCATCAAGTAATGGTAGGGAATCTCAATTCGGTTAAAGTAACCTCTACAAGGGTGATCCTTGAACTTTGCGTCAGAGGTACAGATGATGCGATGGATGTAGCAGACCATGGCAAGTAGGAGAGCCAGCTTTCATCTGAAGGCCAACTTCACATCTTATAAAAGAGGGTATATCCACTCTGTCATGCCAAACCCGCTCGGGACTACGCAATTGCGCAACTAGAGCATCAGATCGCCCACCAACACGGCCTTCGAGGATAACTTATGGGTATCCATATAAAAGAAACTTAGCTCCTCCTCGAGGCCACTCAACTCGTCAACGGGTTTGTCCTCCTCCTCAGAGGAACTTCTAGCTTCCTCACCATCGGGGGCTAGTTCCCTCTACTTTCGGATGGAATCAGCTACTTCTTGCTTGGACCGTGGGGCCCGGACATGAATCTTATTAGACTCCTTCAGCTCCGGGAAGAGGTAGCAAGTCCAAGTTGTTATGTAGGAAGAAGACCCATCAGTAGATTTCTTTTTCTTTTTCGAAGATCTCTGACAAATATTGTGGTGCCATAGCATCTCCTGGTACACCACCAGGATCTTGGGGTTCTCCGCTTCTAACTCTCCGAGCTTTTTATTGCTCGGGGTATACTCTTCGTAGGGCTCGTCGCCCCAAGAAAGCTTTGAGACGGTATACATCTCATGCAAAGCCAGGCCTATCTCGCTGCCAGGTGTAAAAAAGGTTTCCATACGAAGATTGTACAGCTCTATCAGGGCAAAAAATAGGGGACGGTTTATCTCTAAACCGTAGTAGGTATCCCTCACAGCGAAAAACAAGTCTGTGACCCTACTAAGCTCCCGCTCGATCTTCTTCAGAATCCACTGCTTCAGGCGACACCAGAAAATGTTATAATAAGCCCAGTTGTGAGTCTGCAGCTGCCCCGAGTGGTAAGTTCCCTTATTGGCGATCCGATGAAGGAAGGTGCCTGTCGTTTATATGCTGAGGTTTTGCCCCAGTTTACTTCGTACAAGGCAAAGCTTCAGTCTCAGCAGGGAGTACTAGGGTGACTCCTTCGTGCTATAAAACTCTTCCTAGTTCTTT
The DNA here is from genome assembly GCA_036927795.1 of Iris macrosiphon. Taxonomy (NCBI): domain Eukaryota; kingdom Viridiplantae; phylum Streptophyta; class Magnoliopsida; order Asparagales; family Iridaceae; genus Iris; species Iris macrosiphon. The sequence continues at coordinate 46,827,410 of JAYESA010000005.1, read as the reverse complement.
TTGGCACCATATCGGATATTGTCGATGAGCACTCCTTGTGGTTTAGGTGTCAGGTTCCAGTCCATCCGCCGTTAACCCATCATCACCTTCAAGTATGATAAAGAGAGGTAGCATTCAAAGAAGGGAAATGACATCTCTGTCACGCAGAATATAAATTACATGTTCTCTCTGGTCGCGCCCATGCCAGACTGAGAAGACTCCAATGCGTCGCCAAACAAGAAGTACGGCTTCTTAAAAGTGCTGATGCCATCCCCGACAGGGATATTCACTTTATTTATCTGGCTTAGTTGGAAGGAAGGACTCATCTCGCCAATATTTAGTTGTCGCCTAGACGAAAGATCGTTGTCAATCTAATTCTGGATAGTCACAGCCAGGTCCGTTAGATTCATGTTTAAAGGTAGCATATGTTGCCCAAAGACCAGCTTACCAGAGGTGTAGCGGACAATGTCACTGTAAATCAAACAAAGGAGGACTGTCAGATCATCAAAATCATCATATGCAGCCTAGGAACATATGCTGCCGAGCAGACCATGCGGCTGTAGTATACATGCGGCATATTCACCCATGCGGCCAAATAAACCATGCGGCATGATGGGTCATGCGCTTTGGCCAGTTATACGGCTGAGGTAGCCAAGCGACCGAGCTACCAATGCGGTAGTGAGAGGCTGGCGCATAGACGAATCCATGCGTCCAATGGTGCAAAAGTGTCTTTGTGTGCAGGACTCACCTTCCGCGACAACCTGCCATTGACAGGCCGCTAAACATCGACGGGGTACGAAGACGGTTCTGCCGCAGTAGCGCGACCTTTCCCCTTGCTGGCCTTGCCCTTACCCGTGGCAGCAGCAGCAGATGAGGTAACCACTTTGGAAGCTATGACAGAAAAGAAGTAAAAAGAAGAGGATGAGAGAAGGAAATGATTTTTCTCTCCTATCTGACCCCATATATATAGATAGCAGCATGCGACTGAAGATGAGGCGACGGCTGTTCAGATCCTGAGTCGTCTCGATCCCCGTAACAGCCATAAATGACGATGACTTCTCGGTTATTGGGCTACTTTATCCCCTTAAAGCGCAGAACCCCAAGAGATCTTCTCAAAGATCGAACCAAATCTACTCAACTAATGCTTTGACAGCCAGACAGAATGTTCTATGCGACAACACAACCATTTGACAACAGAGTCATGCGATAATATGGTTATACGACATATCGCTCTGATGCGGCCAAAACTGCTCGACCATGATTCTTATTCAAAGTATTCCAAACTTGTCATTTTGGAAACTTTGAAGGGGGTATTATAGAAGCATAAATATACTACAAGTCGCATAGAGCTTATACCGAATAAAATATGATAGATGCAGTCAGACCGAAGTCGTCTAATAGCCTTCATGCGGCATGAACAAAATAGATGCCTAAAGAAGCCACATGTGACCTGATCAACTAAGTCACAGAGAATCCGCATAGTATACTATATGCAGCTTGAATGACCACAAAACAAGACGGTCGCATAAAACCTCCTGACACAGATTTCAATGACTGTGAAAAGTTCTGATACCTCACTCATCACCCTGAGATGCTTCAGAATCCGTGCAGACGATGAATCAGGAAAAGACAAAAAAGTCACAAGAGCAACACGTATATGTTCACTCACAAAAATAAAAAGGTTGTGTTGTATCCATCTAAACCCAAAGAATTCCCAATTGGGCCCAAACCCGAAATAGGAACATCTAAAGCAAGAAAGAGAATAGTTCACATGGGGAACAAGATAGAGTTTATCCATAAAAGCAATGAGGAGGAACTTGTATCCACTATTGTCACCACTAGTCTTGCACCTACTAATGATATTATAGACCACCTTTCAGAGATTCGTCAAGTCTTAGTCGATTATAGTGATATTATGCCAGAAGACCTACTTGACAAACTTCCTCCTTTGAGAGACATCCAACATCCCGGAGACTTAGTGCCAGGGTCCACCTTACCCAACATACCTCATTATAGAGTAAACCCCACAGAACACACAGAGTTTAGATGCCAAGTTGATGATTTGTTACAGAAGTGGTTTATTCGTGTGAGCATGAGTCCTTGTGTCATTTTTGCACTACTCACTCCCAAAAAATATGGCAATTGAAGGATGTCACGACCTGCACCCAAAATGAGGGCACGAGTACGTGAGCAACGCCCAGCCTACGTCGTAATAACGACGTAGAATACTATCTAGATCAACAATACTATCTAACATCTCACACAATATATAAGGTACATGTCATGCTATCTCAACTCCAAATGGAGGTACAATATGATATATAATAATGGTGATCAATACTCAATCATAATAAAAACAAAATAAAGATAATAGGCACGATATAAAATAGAAGAAGATGAAATATAAAGTTACTATACATCACTAGTCCAAGTCCAACTTTTATTCTCAATACCATAATCTCTAAATAATAATACATGTCATAGAGTCTACTAAAATCAATACAACTCATAATGAAATATCTAAATCTCACCAACTGGTGGTACTACTGAACATGCTCAACAGCCTCGCCATCCTGTGGTCCGTAATAGGTGGGACACATCGCCTCGAGCCAATCATCTAAAAAATATATCCAGTCAGGAATGAGCGAGTTCAACCCAAAAGTAGTTCCAAGTTAATTGATAATGACTATAAATAATGATAGTGAATGTGATACCAGACGAGAAAGGAATAGCCAGATATCATAATATAGCAGAAAGAGGGAGACAGGTAATCTAGAGCAATAGGGTAATATCAATACACTAGGAGATGAAATAAGCGAAGAACTAATACTATACTAAGTGTTTTGCACTTACTTTCTAATATGTGCTTAACCAATAGTCAATAATCAATAAACATTGTCCATAATAACACAATCACGATAGTATGACTCAGTCCCTTAGTACTGGCTATCCACAATAATGCAAGTACGAGAGTATGGCTAAATCCCTTAGGATTTTCTATCCATAATAATGCAATAGTATTTCTCAATCCCATAGGATTGGCTATCCACAATAATGCAATAGTACAGCTCAATCCAATCTGATTGGCTATCCACAATAAATAATAGTACGACACAATCCCTTAGGATTGGCTATCCACAATAATGCAAGAACAATCAAGTCACATCATGATACCAGAAATACAAGATGGAATCAATATATGAGCAGGGTGATCGGGATGTACAGTGAATGTGAGAATAATAGATATATCAGAACTGAAATCCATACAACTAGCATGTATAACCATTGTGCCAAGAATCTAGTAAAATATTACTAAATACTTGTATTATAGTAATTATCAAATAATGGAATCTATCAAAGAATTTACTCGCCTGAGGTTCAGGGCAAAAAAATATCAAAAAGTGTTCATCTCGGTGTCTCAAAGACCTAAATATAAAATATCCTATCAACGCTATATTTTGGAAAGATAATGAAGTTAAACTAGCTACTTCTAGGTCTTCAGGTCATCTTTAGGTCAAACTAGGTCAACTTAAGTCATTACATTAGCTTTAGGTCCATACCTAGCTTCAAGGTTGATTACAACGCTATACTAGACTATGGTTAGATTTCTAAGTCAATACCTTGAAGGTATTAGCTATACTAGCTAACATCGCTAAGTAATATATATATATATATATATATATATATATATATATATATATATATATATATATATATATATATATATAACTTATAAATCTATAATAGTTATTACCAAGCTATACTATTTGTATTTACACCCCATTTACATGGGTGTTAAGTTAATTACTTAAATATATAACACTACCTTACTAATACTCTAACTCATGACCCTAGACTTGTACTAAAACTTAACTGATACCCAAATTCAACTTGATACTTATGTGCATCTAGGACCCAAGTCTGTCTTACACCAATACCCCAATTGTACACCTGACTTCACTCACAGAAGTGCACTGGAACATATTGCCCAGACATGATCCCCTCACTAACACTGACAGCTGATACTACAACCTACATTCCCAAACCCTTTGATCTGGCCACCAAGGCAACCCCTTATAACACACTAATCCCACACTAGCAACTCACCAATACTAGACACTCATCCTACCCCACACTTAACCCAATATCATGATACTCACCATTACCTACCCCTTACAATACCTCATCCTTAATTCCAGTACCCAACTTACTTCTTGACACACCCAATACCCAATACTAGGATACTCAAAATATTACCTTGTATATTAATATCATGATACTCAACCTATCACACTACACTTCCCATAATACACACGTAAGCCTCGTACCCTCAACTGGTACCATGTGTCCAACCACAGCTCCTAATACACTGGTAATACATATATGATACACACACTTATACACATAGGAACTTCTCTCTCTAACACACATTGCACTCATCATTTGTGCACAAAATGCACGGATGTAACTACTCACATCTAACACCTCTAAGTAGCTGCATTAGCACTGATACAGCCCCAATTGAATACTGAATCCCCAAACCCCTTAATACTCCTCCATATTGCTATGCTTTGAATTTGCGCAAACGCATTCTTCAATGCATAGCTACAACATCAACTCATGACACAAACATCTTAAGTATATGGGGTATTTCAAGGTACACAAACAACATCCAACTCCCTCTTCACACACACACACGATTACACAAATGAATAACCTCACATGGGTATGATACTAATTCATTCCTTCTCACCGATACCCTCCCTGAATCTGAGAATACCCCATCCCATACTTAAGCTTCCTTCAGATCAGGCCCATACTTCATATATGTTGAATTTTCGTTACTACTATGTACCCGAGCACTACTCAGACCACTGCACAGCAGTCCATTTACCTAAACATGGTACTACTTGCTGTGTTTTCCCTAAATCAACTAACTGTACAAGGTGCAGGCCATATTTGAGACTGAATTGAATAGATCCCCATGATATCCATACATACAGTTACATCCTTACAAAATTTTACTACTTCTACTGCTGCTGCGTACAAACTCCCCTCAACCGAGCTATGCCATAGACTGAACTAAGCTTCACTCACTACCCATGTCATCCCAAACTTGCCTACTGTTATATCCCTCAAGTTGGTCACAGTTCATCTGTTGAACCCGAGCTTCAAGGCCAACCATCACTAACTATTCAACACAAGTACTGATATAACTTAATACACTCAAGAGTGTTACTACACATGTGACCCACTGCATCAGTGGAACTAAACTAGGCCATCACCCTGCAACTGTTTGCTCTGATACTTATCTTTGATACTCGATCAAGGATACTAACCCTACCATCATTTCTTGATATATCCTCACTCATTTACCTCACATCCACACACAGATCCTTAATAATCTATTACCCAAATTACACTCAGATAACATAACACAGTTCCCTCATTCACTTGACACTCATCCTAGATACTCCTCTTTCAACCCAAATATGAACACACGACACCAACACCATCAGACAACAAGAACACACCTCACTCTTCAGTTATGCACACACACCTACTTACCAGACACTAATACATAAAGTCACATGTGCACATCCCCACACAGCACACCAAAATACTAAACACTTGCCCACACAATCTTCACTAAGCTGACACACTCATATCCTTTCTCACTGCTACCTCATCAACCCAACCACACAATAGAAAGTATAACAGGATATATATATATGTATATATATATATATATATATATATATATATAGTAAACATAATACTCCTCATACTAGTGACCATTCATCAAATACCTTTAGTACTTCATTAGGATATCCATGATTCACATCCAACCAAAGTGTCAAAATCCATAATTCCCCACCATAATCATTTCCTATTATCAATTACATAGTATAATAACTATAAGAACTAGCTACAATAGAAATTACGGAGAATTGTACAAAATTACACAAACTAAGCCCCGTATCACACCGTATCATGATACGGCCTACTCGTATCCAATTGTTGATACCAAGCTAGTATCCCAACCCCGATCTAAATCCAATAAGACTAAATTAGGCTCATGACAGACACTTGATGTGTCAACCTCTTAATTCCCCCAAAATACACACAAAAACCTATGTTGAAACCATAATACTTAATAAAATAGCCTAGAACTTGTTCCTATTGGTAGTCCTATGCCATAAAAAGGTTCCTAATGATCAAATGCGTGATTTAGAAGCTAGGAGAAATATGAATTCAGAATTTTATCTATTGGAAGATGGTTTCACAATGAATTATTTCTATGGACACGATCCGGACACGATCTCTCCACCAAAGCTCCTTCTCCTTGTGCTCCTTGCTTCTTCAAGCTCCAAACTACTTGAGTGGTGAGAATATGAGGGAATGTAAATGAATTGACAGAAAATTGACGGAGGAAAATGAAGGAATTGGGGATCTAGAATTGGGGATCTCAAAATGAATGTAAAGTGATAAGAGAAGAGAGAGAGAGATAATGACCTATAATGGCCGGCCCCTACGTTTCCTCTCTCCGAAGCAAATGTCAAAGGTCCAAGTTTCCCCTAAATAATTAATATGAAGAGAAATTAAGGAAGGGCTAAAAGGAAAAGTCTCTAAACTAATGAAATTAAGTTGTTTCTCCTTAATTAATTAAATAAAATGGGTTTCAATAGGCATAGTCTATGTTGGGCTCATAAGTTGTCATGACAAATCTAATTTAGCTCACTAATGTCAAGTCTAACTAATATGCTAGTCCACTAACTATAAATAAATTAGCACAAACATAATTAATTAAATAGCACACTATAAATAAATTAAATCACTAGAAAATAAATATGCAAATTGAAAAAAATACCCTCATTCAGTTAAGTGAGGGTGACAATCCTACCCTCCTCAGAAAAAAATTGTTCTCAAAATTTAAAGATGATCGTGTTTCTTCTAGGTCAACCCCCAACCCGTCTAGAATCATACAAGATTTAAAAAAATAACTGATTGTGGTCTATGTCCATCATGGTATGTCAGAATCTGTCAGGGTATACTTCTAACTACAATAACTTTACTAGCACACAAGCAATCTATAAGGTACTAATAAAGCACACCAAACAACAGATGGGAAGGAAAGGAACATAACAAAATAGGACAAAATATGATAACCCATCACCTGTAACATCGGTCTCCACGACCGTCATTGCAAAAACCCTACCCCGTTAGGTGTATATCTCTGCTAGTGCGGGACAATTGTTGTGCCACAGGTGGCCTAGCTATACTTCTCTCACGACCTGGAACACTAGTACTCATACTCCTCATGAAACTTCCTTACATGCCTTACCTCATTATCACACTGATATACTCAACTAATATTATCAAACTCACTGATACAATACTATATCTATCACTTACCACTCATCTTAGTCTTGGTTCACCTTGATCACTTGCACACTCTTGGAAACATTGATACACAAGCACTAATTCTATAACTATACTAGACACATACACTTAATACTCTGGATACCAACTCATAACTATCTTCTGATACCTGCCATAGAAATATTGATACCAGGATATTACACTATGGGTTACTTCTAGATCACATACATTAATGCCTGATGCTCACCAACCCAAATAGGGACCACTTACTAGCCCACCAACTACATACTCAAAAATCAAACTGATACTCACCTCGACATAACCTGTCTACAAGGTACCAAACTACTAAACTATCTAAGGAAGCTGTCTCAAGAGTAATGAAGGTGAAGCCTTATAAAACTGACTAGAGAAACTAAAGATATCTCTATCTTGAGCTAATAGGGTGGTGAAGCATAACTCAGTGATAACAAGGTTGATTGATAGAGACGATATGTTAAGAACCAATTTAAGATACAATCTGATTATCATACTCGTATATCCAAAATTATGTTACGCAGAATTCTCGTCAGCCAGTAAGTATAATTACGATATACGATAGAATCTACATCTAAGGTACACACCTCTAGAATTATGGTATCTAAAAATTTTACCTTGTCACTAGCTTGCCTTTGAAAACTTTAAATTCCATAACCAAGAGAAGTATATCCAAAATTAGGCTCTATGTCTTTGCCACACCAGCTAGTATGACTGCGATAAACTCTAAGCTCCATAACCAAGGTAGACGGTTCACTATCCTTATCAAAATATGTCATCAGGTTATACCTTAATTCAGGCCATAAAATTCACCTCAATATAAGAATCAAAGCCAACAACGAACATCAAAAATCAAATTCAATAAAGAACGAGTGAGAGGGAACGAAAATAAGTGGAAACAGATTTTGAAGTAGAGTTTATGTTGAGATTATCAAAGGTCATCCTAGGAATCTCTCAAGAAATCCTAATTTGTGATTGAGTATTCTCTCATCCTAGTATCCTATACCATATATCCTATAGCAGGCTCGCAGTAGAATAACTAAGTCGTTACACTACTACAATATCGAACTATTATGAAGCCGGACCTGTATGGGCCACCACAAAAACTTGTCAGGACCCGCACCCGGAATGAGAGCACGAGTACGTGAGCAATGCCCAGCCTACGTCATAATAATGACGTAGAACGCTGTCTAGATCAACAATACTATCTAACATCTCACAAAATATATAAGATACCTATTATGCTATCTTAACTCCAAATAGAGGTACAATATGATATATAATAATGGTGATCAATACTCAATCATAATAAAACTATAGGAAGATAATAGGCACGATATGAAATAGAAGAAGATGAAATACAAAGTCACTATACATCACAAGTCCAAGTCCAACTTCTATTCTCAATACCATAATCTCCAAATAATAATACATGCCATAGAGTCTACTTAAATCAATATAACTCATAATTAAATATCTAAATCTCTCCAAGTGGTGGTACTACTCAACATGCTCTACGTTCTCGCCATCCTGTGGTCCATAATAGGTGGGACACATCGCCTCTAGCCAATCATCTGAAAAATATATCCATTCAGGAATGAGGGAGTACAACCCAATAGCAGTTCCAATTTAATTGATAATGACTATAAACAGTGATAGTGAATCTGATACATGACGAGAAAGGAATAGCCAGAAATCATAATATAGCAAAAAAATGGAGACAGGTAATCTTGAGCAATAGGGCAATATCAATACACTAGAAGATAAAATAAGAGAAGAACTAATACTATACTAAGTATTTTGCATTTATTTTCTAATATATGCTTAACCAATAGTCAATAATCAATAAATATTGTCCACAATAACACGATCATGATAGTACGACTCAGTCCCTTATGACTGGCTATCCATAATAATACAAGCACGAGAGTACGGCTCAATCCTTTAGGATTGGCTATCCACAATAATGTAATAGTACGGCTCAATCCCATAAAATTGGCTATCCACAATAATGCAATAATATGGCCTAATCAATAGGATTGGCTATCCATAATAATCAATAGTACAACACAATCACTTAGGATTGGCTATCCACAATAATGCAAGAACAATAATACGGCACAATCCCTTAGGATTGGCTATTCACAATAATGCAAGAATAATCAAGTCACATCACGATAGCAGAAATACAAGATGGAATTAATATATGAGCAGGGTGATCGGGGTATACATTGAATGTGAGAACAATAGATATATCATAACTTAAATCCATACAACTAGCCTGTGTAACCATTATGTCGAGAATCAGGTAAAATATTACAAAATACTTGTATTATAGTAATTATCAAATAATAAAAACTATCAAAGAATGTACTCGCCTGAGTTCCAGAGCAATGAATATCAAACAGTGTCCGTTTCGGTGTCTCAATGACCTAAATATGAAATATCACATCAACACGATATTTTGGAAAGATAATGTAAACCCCCTCAACCAATTTAGGGTTCAATTGAATTAAATCCGGAGATTAGGAATTATTTGGAATTTAATTAGAATTAATGAACGAAAATTATAAGTAGCCCTCTGACCATGGTAAAACCTTAGCTACGCAATGCTCATTAATTTTTGCCTTGCGCAGTTAATTATTAATCTAGTAAATTTTTGGAGGCCAATTTCATCCTAATCAGAACTTCGCCAAGCCACATACACTCTTCCACATGGACTAGCCCCACCTCAACTAGGGCGGACAGGCCCAAGTCCCTAGGCCATCCCATCAACCCCCTTATAAATATACATGTCTCCTACATCAAACCCTAAAACTAACTATTCATATCCCTCCCCTCAAACCCTAGGCCAGTCCTGTTTGTTTGCTCTCGTACTCTTTTAATGAAGCTCTATCTCTTGCAGCAAGATGAATTTGCGCAGTGGGCGAGGAGCACCCCGTGCTGCGGTGCCAGATAACACCGCTCAAGGAGATGAGGTACCCCAAGGGCAACCCCCGCTACAGACCCCGCTGATACATTGGCACGAGACATCGCAGGGCGATCCTACACCACAGCCTGAGGGACAGACTTCCCAGACGATCCCCATGCAGCATTGTGAGGGCCAGACTTCAGGAGCTACACCGATGCCGCAGACTGAGAGGCCGACATCTGAGGAGACGCCTACTGCACAACCAGAGATTCCACTACCACCGCCTCCACCTTATCCACCCCAGATGCCGCAGGTAGATGGCCAGCCACAGATGCTTCAGTTCTTCCAGGCAATGATGCAAGCACAGTGGCAGCAGACAGAGATATTGCGATAGAGTCTGATGACAGTACTAGAGAGGACACCTGTCACGACACCAGCACCAACACCTCCACCAGCCCCAACAGGTGGCACTGTTAGATGGTTTCGACAGATGGGACCAGATACCTTCTCAGGCAATGAGATTGCAGAGCAGATCTCCGATTGGATCGCCAACACAGAGATGCGATTAGAGGCTTCACAACTGCAACCAGACTTTTGGATAACTGCAGTGAGGGCCAACTAAAAGGTAACGCCCATCACTGGTGGGATTCCATTGAGCGCAGTATAGGCAAGAACCAGACTTAGGAACAGTTCTTGGAATACTTCAATGCGAAGTATTTTCCAGCAACAGTCAAAAATGCCCTGTACTCCCAGTTCCTACACCTAGAACAGGGGAATATGACTGTTGATGCCTATGACGCAGAGTTTAGCCGCCTTAGCAGATTTGGAGCTATTCTGATACCCAATAATCTAGAGAAGGCTCGGAGATTCCACCAAGGCCTCAACTTCGAGCTACAGAGATATACCACCGCACACGCGAGGATTTCTTATGAGGAGGTTCTCGCCGAGGCGAGGATCCAGGAGACCATTGTCAGAAGAGCTAGGCGTTCCAGCACGACCATGCCAGCTAGAGCCCAGCCCTGAGTAGGAGGACCCATCCGTCGTCCCGGAGTGCAGACACAACAGAGAGCAGCACCATATCCACACCAGGAACCTTTGACTTGCCACTTCTGTGGTAAGAGAGGTCACTTCGAGAAGGACTGCCGAAAGAGACTTGGGACATGCATAATTTGTGGAGCAAGCCAGCACCTTGTCAGAGATTGCCCACAGCGCAGGGAGGCTGTCCCACAGGCCGGACAAAGGCCAGCAGCACCAGCCCCGATGATACTACCCCCACCAGGAGGCCAGCGTCCACCAGCACCCGAAGGATTCCAGAGGGGACCACCCTTGGCCCCACAGCAGGCACAGTTTGATCGGGCCCGACAGCAGGCAGGAGGACAGAGACAGGGACAGGCCTTTGCATTAGCAGCCGCTGAGGAGAAAACAGAAGGAGAAGCAATCACAGGTACCATTTTAGTCTCATCCTTACCTGCGTCAGCATTGTTTGATTCTGGGGCTACTTTGTCATTTATATCTAGTAAATTTGTAGCAATGCATAGAGTAGCGACTTCCCCTTTACCTAAGAGTTGAAAGATTCTTACCGGAGGAGGTATCGTGTCGGTTACCAGCACTATTAGAACGTGCTCGGTAGTCGTATGTGGTAGAGAGATGAGGGCGTGATTCCTGGTATTGCCTATGCCGTACTTTGATGTTGTATTAGGCATGGACTGGTTAAGCCAGTATAACGCCATACTGAACTGCCGGAAGGGTAGCGTCACTTTTAGACCACCAGATCAACCGGAGTTCGAATACATGCGAGGGACCGTCGAACAAGGAGTAGGACAGACAGTTGGAACTTGCATGACTATGGAGATTGCGCCCCCACCTATAGTTGCAGAATTCGAGGATGTTTTTCCCAAAGAATTGCCAGGCTTACCACCCGATAGAGACGTGGAGTTCACCATTGAGCTAGTACCAGGAGCAGCACCGGTATCTTCTAATGTGTACCGATTGGCGAAAAAGGAGTTAGACGAGCTGAAGCTACAATTGGAGGAGTTCCAGAGCAAAGGATTTATTCGTCCTAGTGCATCACCATGGGGAGCACCAGTATTGTTTGTGCCTAAGAAGGATGAAACAGTACGTATGTGTATTGATTACAGAGCCCTTAATGCTTTGACTATCAAGAACAAGTACCCCCTGCCACGGATTGACGATTTATTCGACCAGTTGACAGGAGCAGTGGTGTTCACAAAGATCGACTTGAGATCGGGTTATCATCAAGTGAAGGTGCAAAGAGAAGACATTCAAAAGACATCATTCAAGACTCGTTATGGTCATTACGAGTTCTTAGTGATGCCTTTTGGACTGATGAATGCGCCAGCTGTATTTATGAACTTGATGAACAGAGTATTCCATCAATACTTGGACCAGTTCGTGGTAGTCTTTATCGACGACATTTTGGTGTATTCGAAGAGCCACGAGGAGCACGAGAAGCACTTGAGACTAGTGTTAGAGACACTGAGGAGAGAGAGACTTTATGCCAAGCTGAGCAAGTACGAGTTTCTCCTAGATCGTGTCTTCTTTCTTGGACACGTTATCTCAGGAGATGGTATCTCAGTAGATTCGACAAAGATTTTATCTGTAGAGACATGGCCAACCCCTACCAATGTCTCAGAGGTAAGGAGTTTCCTAGGACTTGCGGGATATTACCGAAGGTTCGTAGAGAATTTTGCGAAGATTGCAGAGCCAATGACCCGCCTGACCCGTAAGGAGCAGGAGTTCACTTGGACAGAAGAGTGTCAGAAGGCATTCGATGAGCTGAAGAAGCGCTTGACTACAACACCCATCTTGACTATACCTTCTGGACCCGGAGGATTCGTAATCTACAGCGATGCGTCTGGGAAAGGATTAGGATGCGTCTTGATGCAGCATGGAAAGGTTGTAGCTTATGCTTCTAGACAGTTGAGAACATATGAGAAGAACTATCCCACCCACAACTTAGAGCTTGCAGCGGTGATCTTTGCGTTGAAGCTTTGGAGGCATTACCTATATGGAGAAAGAGTGAAGATATTTACTGACCATAAGAGCCTGAAATATGTCTACACTCAGAAGGATCTAAATCAGCGACAGAGACGTTGGCTCGAGGTGATGACAGACTTCGAAATAGAGTTACAATACCACCCAGGAAAGGCCAACATAGTAGTAGACGCATTGAGCAGAAGACCTATGACATTCTTCTTGACTACCCAATAACATCTGTTGAGAGATCTAGAACAGATGGGTATAGAGGTTGTTATAACCGGAGTAGACGGACAGTTGTCGAATTTCTAATTGCAATCGACACTGGTAGAGAGAATCAAGACTGCTTTGCCGACAGACGCCAAATTTCAGAGGCTCAGGCAGAGGACAGAGGCTGGATTACAGACAGGATTGCGAATACATGAAGACGGAACACTGAGGTGCGGAGATCGTCTCTATGTTTCAAATGGAGAACTTCGGCAGGAATTGTTGACAGAGGCACATAGTTCCACCTACTCCGTTCATCCAGGAGGCACGAAGATATACAGAGATCTAAGACAGTACTACTAGTGGCACGGAATGAAGAGAGAGATAGCACGCTTCGTGGCCAAGTGCCTGGTGTGTCAGCAAGTCAAGGCTGAGCACCAGAGATCTGCAGGATTACTTCAACCGCTTCCTATACCGGAGTGGAAATAGGAGCATATCACTATGGACTTTGTTACGGGCTTTCCGAGGAGTCCTAGTGGGCGCAATGCAGTATGGGTAATCGTGGACAGACTCACCAAGTCTACACACTTTCTACCCTTTAGAGTTGGACAATCGACGGAGGCTTTAGCAGATATATACATGAGGGAGATTGTGCGCCTACATGGAGTGCCAGTTAGCATCGTGTCTGACAGGGATACGAGATTTACGTCTTACTTTTGGCAGAGTATGCAAGAGAGTCTTGGCACTCGCCTAAAGTTTAGTATAACGTGTCACCCACAAACAGATGGCCAGTCGGAGTGCACCATTCAGACGCTAGAAGACATGTTAAGAGCGTGCATGCTGGACTTCGGAGGATCATGGGAGGACCACTTATATTTGGTCGAGTTTTCCTACAATAACAGCTATCAAGCTAGCATCCAGATGGCTCCCTATGAAGCGTTGTATGGAAGGAAATGTCGTTCTCCAGTATGCTGGAGTGATATAGGCGAACGACAGATTCTCGGACCAGAGTTGGTTGTTCGAACGGTAGAGAAGGTAAAGAAGATCCAAGGACACCTTCGAGCAGCACAAGACCGACAGAAGCATTGGGCGAATGCGCATCGCCGACCCTTAGAATTTTAGGTTGGAGATCACGTATTCTTAAATATCTCACCTACTCGAGGGACTATCAGATTCGGAGGCAGAGGGAAGCTGAGTCCGAGGTACATCGGAACATTCGACATATTAGAACGCGTCGGAGAGGTTGCGTACAGATTAGCATTACCGCAGACCTTGGAAGGAGTCCACGACGTCTTCCATGTATCTCAATTGAGGAGGTAAATATCGGATCCTAGTCACGTGCTTGACCATTTCGAGATCACGGTCGGGCCGAGCCTATCATATGAAGAGGAGCCTGTGGAGATTCTAGACAGGAGTGAGAAGGTACTACGAGGTCAGACTATTCCCTTAGTCTGCGTCGCATGGAGACATCATGCACCAGGCGAATCGACTTGGGAACGCGAGGAGGATATTAGACAACGCTACCCCTACCTCTTCGAAGGACTGGGTACGTATTAGTACTTTACTTATTCAGTTAGAAATTTCTTGTTATGCGTACGTTTAATTTCGAGGACGAAATGCTCTAAGGAGGGTAGATTGTAAACCTCCTCAACCAATTTAGGGTTCAATTAAATTAAATCCGGAGATTAGGAATTATTTGGAATTTAATTAGAATTAATGAACGGAAATTATAAGTACCCCTCTGACCATGGTAAAACCTTAGCTACGCAATGCTCATTAATTTTTGCCTTGCGCAGCTAATTATTAATCTAGTAAATTTTTGGAGGCCAATTTCACCCTAATCAGAACTTCGCCAAGCCACATGCACTCTTCTACATGGACTAGCCCCACCTCAACTAGGGCGGACAGGCCCAAGTCCCTAGGCCAGCCCACCAACCCCCTTATAAATATACATGTCTCCTACATCAAACCCTAAAACTAACTATTCATCTCCCTCCCCTCAAACCCTAGCCGACCCTTCCCTCAAACCCTAGCCGACCCTTACCCCGGACCACCCTGCCCTCCACGACCGGACCACCCTGCCCACCGCCTGCCGCTGGCACCGGCGGCAACCATCGCCATCCCAACCGATCCATCCAACCCGATATACTACCAAGCCGACTGTTCCAGCCGGACACCGATTTCAGCACCCCGACCACCACCATCCGGTGAAGAGCCACCTCCAGCATGACTTGACCCTCACCCAGGCGACGTCCCCCGTCGGACAGGCCGCTGCCACCCCTGCACTGCTGCTGCGACTGCTGTATTTGCTGTGACCGTTGCTGCCGCCGTATCTCACCGCCGTGACGCCGGAATTCCACTTGCCGGAGGACGGTCGATTAGCAGACAGACACTAGTCCCGACAATCAGGTACTAGTCGGTCAACCCCTCCTTCCTCGTAGCCTATTATCATATCTTTGTGTCCTTGTGTCTCTTATGGACACAAATTTAAAATAACAAGTAACTTGTAGTTGAGAAGTACATAAAGATTGATAAAAATACATTAGTAATTTCCTAAGGTTATGAACTATTATCAAAGACTAGAAGTTATCCGAAACATGGTCATAAACCAAGTATAGAGAGAACAAGGTCATGTATTCACACAGAGCAGAGATAGTTGGTAACCCATAACTGAATAATTTAATGTCTCAAGGCACGCGTTAATCAAAGACAGAACACGTGTACACCCTAGCTACGTGCATACGTAACGCTGTCTTCAAACAACCATGAACTTGAGACAGATCCTTAAGAGCAACGTAGTGTCAGTACATTGGGTCTTAGCGTCTGATGTAGATTTCTATATTATATTGTGTGTCAGGATCATCGGATCAGCCAGGAGACATCGCAGGAGCAGGCTTTTGGCATTCACCTCTTGAAGACTCAGGCAAGATACCTTGCTATATTTACTGTTTAAATTAAATATGCATCTGTTGTATTGTATTCTTGTTGCTTGTAGTTTATACAACTGTGCGTGTTCGAGTTGTCTCGGGTGCATTCGACGGTTACGTCGATGTTAGTATATATATATGGACTTAGCTCTTAGCAGACTCAACCCATTGGACGATACTCTGTTATTGTCTGAGACCTGACACCTTACACAGACACTGAGATATATTCATATTGGGATGCAGGTTTGGGCACTCGACTAGCTATCATTGCGTATTACCTACATTACGGTTAGTATGTAGTCAGGATATAGATTAGAGACTTGGTATATAGATACATGGTATGCACGTTGAGTAGTCGACTTGCGTATCTACATTGGGCGGGGAGGAAAACTAGTAGGCGTATGGAGTACACCCATTGGAGCCATAGTTTCGGAGGAACCTCGGATCCAATGACTTTCCCTTTATACTGATGCCACGTTCTTCGGAGCGATATGGACGATATACTGTACTGATGCCACTCTATTCGGAGCATGGACGTTATGCCTACACCTATCCATACGCACCAGCGTTGTCCTCATATTGTATTCACTTAGATGGTTAGCACACCCTTCTTGTATTTATTTTATTCAGTATTCATATATGGCATATTATTTTCTTGTATCTTGTTACGTCCCTCTGAGGACCTGGTACCTTTCCAGATTTAGACGAGGCTTACTACCCCACCGTATACGGCCCGGGACAGGAGACGAGATTTGCTACAGCTGAGGAGTTGGAGGTGCAACCGTCAGAGTTTTCGTGACCAGTTGGTAGGCCTTTAGCCTAGATGAAGGGCATCATTATCTACTCAGCTGATGCTCTAGTCATTATCTTTTATATCTCATTTCAGTACTTTATTTTGTCATAGTAGTGGGTTTGTTCCCACCAGACATGACTGGTTGTACTATGATATCTTGAGACTGGTATTTATCAACCAGCAGTTTATTTAGTGTTTCTTGCTCTTTATTTTGTGGATGAGATTAGATTACCTGTTATTGACTGATATTGGACATGTTAGTATTATAGGACAGCGTAGCACTCTTCGTGGATCCATTAAATTGGGATATCCTCGGAGACGTGTCAGCTGGCCATTGCTATGTGGCCTGATTCTATATATTTTGGGACTGGGGCGTGACAGATAATGAAGTTAAACTATTTATTTTCTAGGTCTTCAGGTCATCTCTGGGTCAAACTAGGTAAACTCTAAGTCAAACTAGGCAAACCAGGTCATTACCTTAGCTTTAGGTCCATACCTAGCTTTTAGGTTGATTACAACGCTATACTAGACTACGGTCAGATTTTTAAATCAATACCTTGAAGGTGTTAGCTATACTAGCCAATTCGCTAAGTAATATATATAACTTATATAAATATATACTAGTTATTACATAGCTAATACTAAGTTAACATTAGCTATACTAGATTCTATTAATATTTATAACCTATTTACATGGAGGTTAAGTTAATACCTTAAATATATAACACTTTCTTACTAATACTCTAACTCATGACCCTAGACTTGTACTAAAACTTAACTGATACAAAAATTCAACTTGATACTTATGTGCATCTAGGACCCAGGTCTGTCTTATATCAATACCCCAATTGTTCACCTAAACTCACACATAGATGTGCACTGGAACACATTTCACATACATGATCCCCTCACTAACACTAACTGTTGATACTACAACCTATAGTCCAAAAACCTTTGATCTGGCCAATAAGGCAACCCCTTATAACACACTAATCGCTCACTAGCAACTCACCAATACTAGACACTCATCCTACCCCACACTTAACCCAATATCATGATACTCACCATTACTTACCCCTTACAATACCTCATCCTTAATTCCAGTACCCAACTTACTTCCAGACACACCCAATACCCAATGCTAGGATACTCAAAATACTATCTTGTAAATTAATATCATCATACTCAACCTATGACACTACACTTCCCATAATACACACATAAAACTCGTACCCTCAACTGGTACCATGTGTCCAACCACAGCTCCTAATACACTGGTAATACATATATGATACACACAATTATACACATAGGAACTTCTCTCTCTCTAACACACATTGCACTCATCATTTGTGCACAAAATGCACAGATGTAACTACTCACATCTAACACCTCTAAGTAGCTGCATTAGCACTGATACACCCCCAACTGAATACTGAATCCCCAAACCCCTTAATACTCCTCCACATTGCTATGCTTTGAATTTGCACAAACACATTCTTCAATGCATAGCTACAACATCAACTCATGACACAAACATCTCAAGTACATGGGGTATTTTAAGGTACACAAACAACATCCAACTCCCTCTTTACACACACACACATACGATTACACACATGAATAACCTCACATGGGCATGATACTAATTCAGTCCTTCTCACTGATACCCTCCTTGAATCTGAGAATACCCCATCCCATACTTAAGCTTCCTTCATATCAGGCCCATACTTCATATCTGTTGAATTTCCTTCACTACTCTGTACCCGAGCACTACTCAAACCACTGCACAGCAGTGCATTTACCTGAACATGGTACTAATTGCTGTGTTTTCCCTAAATCAACTAACTGCACAAGGTACAGGCCACATCTGAGACTGAATTAAATAGATCCCCATGATATCCATACATACAGTTACATCCTTGCAAAACTTCACTACTTCTACTGCTGCTGCATACAAACTCCCCTCAACCGAGCTATTCTATGGACTGAACTAAGCTTCACTCAATACCCATGTCATCCCAAGTTGGTCACAGTTCATCAGTTGAACCCGAGCTTCAAGGCCAACCATCACTAACCATTCAACACAAGTACTGATATAACTTAATACACTCAAGAGTGTTACTACACATGCGACCCACTGTATCAGTAGAACTAAACTGGGCCATCACCCTGCTACGGTTTGCTCTGATACTTATCTTTGATACTCGATCAAGGATACTAACCCTACCATTATTTCTTGATACATCATCACTCATTCACCTCATACCCACACACAGATCCTTAATACACCATTATCCAAATTACACTCAGATAATAAAATATAGTTCCCTCATTCACTTGACACTCATCCTATATACTCCTCTACTAACCCAAATATGAACACACGAAACCAACACCATCAGACAACAACATCACACCTTACTCTTCACTTATGCATACCCACCCACTTACCACAGACACTAATACATACAGTCACATGTAAACATCCCCATACAGCACACCAAAACACTAAACACTTGCCCACACAATCTTCACTAACCTGACACACTCATCATATCCTTTCTCACTGCTACCTCATCAACCCAACCATATAATAGAAAGTATAACAGGAGCATAGATATGTATATACTGACATATATATATATATACTGACATATATATATATATATATATATATATATATATATATATATATATATATATATATATATATATATATATATAGTACATACAATACTCCTCCCGCTAGTGACCATTCATCAAACACCTTTAGTACTTCATTAGGATATCCATGATTCACATCCAACCAAAGTGTTAAAATCCACAATTCCCCACCATAATCATTTCCTATTATCAACTACGTAATATAATAACATTAACAACTAGCTACAATAGAAATTAAGAAGAATTGTACAAAATCACACAAACTATGTCCCGTATTATATTGTATCGTGATATGGCTTACTCGGGTCCAATTATGGACACCTAGCTAGTATTTCAACCCCGATCTAAGTCTAATGAGACTAAATTAGGCTTATGACACATACTTGATGTGTCAACCTCGTAATTCCCCTAAAATATACACAAAAATCTATGTAAAAGCCACAATACTTAATCAAATAGCCTAGAACTTATTCCTATTGGTAGTCTTATGCCCTAAAAAGGTTCCTAATGATCAAATGCATAATTTAGAAGCTAGGGGAAAGATGAATTCAGAATTTTACCTATTGGGAGATAGTTTTCTAATGAATTGTTCACACAGACACGATCCAGACACGATCTCTCCACCAAAGCTCCTTCTCCTTGTGCTTATTGCTTCTCCAAGCTCCAAAGCTCCTTAAGTGATAAGAATGTAAGGGAATGCCAATGAATTGAGAGAGAAATTCATCGAGGGAAAATAAAATTTGGGGATTTAGAATTGGGGATCTCAAAACGAATGCAAAATAAGAAGAGTAGAGTAGAGAGAGAGAGAATGACCTATAGTGGTCGGCCCCTATGTTTCCCCTCTCCTAAGGAAATATCAAAGGTCCAAGTTTTCCCCAACTAATTAATATGAAGAGCAATTAAGGAATGGCTAAAAGGAAAAGTCTCTAAACTAATAAAATTAAGCTATTTCTCCTTAATTAATTAAAGGAAATGGGTTTCAATGGGCCTAGTCCATGTTGGGCTCACAAGTTGTCATGACAAATCTAATTGGGCTCACTAATGTCAAGTCTAACTAATAGGATAGCCCACTAACGATAAATAAAATAGCAAAAAAATAATTAATTAAATCACACACTATAAATAAATTAAATCACTAGAAAATAAATATACAAATTGACAAAAATACCCTCATTCAGGAAAGTGAGGGTGATAGATGATGTGCATAGATAGTCGTTACATTAATAAGATAATCATCAAGTATAGGTTCCCCATTCCTCAACTTGTCGAGCTTTTTGACATGATGGCAGTCACTAGTATCTTTTCCAAGATAGATCTACGTAGTGGTTATTACCAGATTTTCCTTCACGAAGGTGACGACTGGAAAATCGTATTTAAGATTTAGGATGGGTTATATGAGTGGATCGTCATGCCCTTTAGGTTGTCCAATGCCCCTAACACATTTATGAGGGTTATGATCCATATTGTGTGCCCCTTCTTAGGACTCATTGTGGTTGTGTACTTTGATGATATTATCGTATTTCGTCGAAGGCAAGAGGAACATCTCTTTCATTTGACACAAGTTTTGGATGTGCTCTGAAAGGAGAAGTTATTTGTCAAATTGAAAAAATGTTCCTTTATGACCTTATCTGTCAAATTCTTAGGGTTTGTTGTGTCTAGTAAGGGTTTTTCAGCAGACCCTGACAAGGTTAAGCCTATTAGGGATTGGTATGCTCTTACAACTATACATGAGGCCAGGAGCTTTCATGGACTGGCCACATTTTATAGGAGATTTGTTAAGGGATTTAGTACAATTATGGCTCACATTACCAATTGCCTTAAGAAAGGAAAGTTTGTATGGACTAAAGCCGCTGAGAGAGCGTTCACATAAATAAAAGAGAAGTTGACCACTGCCCCGGTCCTTCGCCTCCCTAATTTTTTAAAATTCTTCGAAGTAGCTTGTGACGCTTCAGACGTAGGAATAGGTGGTTTGTTGAGCCAAGAGGGACATTAAATCACTTACTTTAGCAAAAAATTTAATGAGGCAAAACAACGCTACTCAAATTATGACCGAGAGTTTTATGATTTCGTACAAAGTTTACGATATTGGCGTCACTACCTACTCCCAAAAGACTGTCTTATTTTTGGACCATCAGGCCCTAATTTATTTGAGTTCTCAAAAGTAGCTAGGACCTCGATATGCTAAGTGGGTGAAATTCATTGAAGAGTACACCTTTGCTATGAAATAATGTGCAGGTGCTGAGAACAAACCTGCTGATGCATTAAGTAGGAAATTGTATACATTGCGGTCGATGAGTATTCAAGTCATTGGATTTGACCATATCATTACTGAGTATCCTACTTGTCCAGTCTTTAAGTGAAATCTATGCTAAATTGTGTAGAGATCCCTCTACTTCTATTGATGGTTTCACTATAGTCTATGGTTTCTTGTTTAGGAGTAACCAACTATGCATTTCATCTACTTCTCTCAGAGACTTCTTGACTTGGGAAATGAAAATGAATGATGGCGGCGACACAGGATATTTTGGACGAAATAAGACCATCCTTTTGGTTGATGATATATTTTATTGGCCGAGTCTAAAGCACGATGTCGCTAGAGCAATTGTCGGATAAACCCCTTGTTCTGCATTTCCTCCAACTGTAGCTTTATTTCATATAATGCCTTCTTCAGCAATCAGTACACATTCGAAGATACGGGGGCTTCTTCCGACACTAACTCGATGGAAAACTCAACTTGTCTATTTGGTGGCAATCCCGATAATTCTTCTGGGAAGACATCTTCAAACTCCGCAATTATAAGTTATGGTGCTACCTATATAGCCATAAAAGCTCTAAATTTCTAGCCTACTCCCTGCTCTCCCCTATATGAACTCGAATTCCAGGCGATCTGGTGGTCTAAAAATGACACTCCCTCGCTGGTAATCCAATACAGCATGGTATTGGCTCAAACAGACCATCCCTAACACCCATTAAAGTTTGGCATTAAAAATACCAAAAGTCGAGCTCTTATCTCCCTACCACACACGACCAACGAACACGTTCTGCAAGTACTAGTGACCGACACGATACCTCCTCCAGTAAGAATCTTCCAACTCTTAGGCAAGGGTGAAGTGGCTACTCTATGCATTGCTATGAAACTACTAGAGATGAATGATAGCGTAACACCAGAATCAAATAATATTATCGTAGGCAATGATGCTACTAAAATAGTACCTGTGATAGATTCACAAGTTCCTCTTCACCAATAGCAAATTCCTGCAATCTCATATGACCATCAACTGCCAATTTATACATATTATTACTCACAGCTAATCATCTATGAATCTCAATATGTAAATCATGGATATGTTGTGCAAAAGTCTCGACAGGCATTCGAGACTGGGATCCTAGGGGTATGGGTAGAAGATCTATAGGTTTTCTAGGTTTGGATCCATTAATAACTTCAAATGGACTCAATCCCGTGGACCTATTGACCGAACTATTATACGCAAACTCTACCATAGGTAATATAAGGTCCCAAGTAGCTAAGTGATCACCAGCTAAATATCTCAACAAATTTCCTAGACTCCTATTGATCAATCCAGTCTGACCATCCGTCTGCAGTAGTAAGCAGTTGAGAACTGAAGTGTCGTATTAAGTTTTGTCCAAAGTGTCTTCAAAAAATAACTCATGAAAGTAACGTCCCTATCAGAAATGATAGTCTTGGGCAACCTGTGTTACCTCCTAACATTCCTAAATAATAGGCTTGCTATATGTGACATATCATTCATTTTACTACAAGAAATAAAATGTGCCATATTAGAAAAATGGTCTACTATAACAAAAATGCAATCATGCTTCCGTAAGGTATGTGAAAAATCTAATACACAGTCCATGCTAAAATCCTGACATGGGGTAAAAGGAATAGGTAAAGGAGTATACATGTCTGTGTTGTTCTTCCTACCCTTTGTCATATGACATGTACGAGTGAGACCGGAGAGGTTCCCTCGTGGAACTGTGAAGAAGTTGCATGCCAGACGGACAAGTCCTAATCGAGTTCTGCGGCAGAATTGGTTCGAACACATATGAGTTGGACATTCCACAAGATATGGAAATCAGTCCCGTGTTCAATGTGGGGGACCTAGCGTTGTTTCATGAGCCTATGGTATATTCTTTATAAGATTCTGATCTTGCAGGTTCTTTAGGTTTACCTTCAATAGGTGGACAGTCTGATACCGTATCTGGACCAGTAACACCACTCCCACCATTGTTTACCGCATTAGAGGCACACGAGACTTGAGATTGAGGATTTTATTGATGACGAGATAGTCTCCACTATAGACGGAGGCTACCAGTGCTTCTTAGTGCGTTGGCGTGGACGACCAGAGTTTGATTGTTCGTGGTTGACTATGGAGAAGCTCCAGAAGCTAGATCCGAATTTATTGACAGAGTATCTTCATCGTCATTCACCATGTGGGGAATCTTCTAAGTCAAAAAGAGTTGATGAGGATCAGATTCAACCACGACGTGGCATGAGACAGATACAAGCCCGAGTTTTGGAATAACTAGCTTGTAAAATCTCGGAAGATATTTTTGTTGAGGGGTTTAGATTTTTTATCTTTATTGTTATTTGTTTGTTATTGGGAGGTTAGTTTGGATGATGTTTTAGTTAAGGAGTTGAAATTCTTTTATCTTTATTGTTATTTGTTGGGAGGTTTGTTTAGATAGGAAGCTTATCTTTCCTATGATTATTTCGTGTTATCTTGTGGTTAAATACATGACTATAAATAGGGTCAAAGGCTTGTAGAAGGAACACATAATGAATAAGAATAAAATTCAATATTAAACTTTCGGTGTAAAACCTATGAGTTAAGTGAGTTTTGTTCTCTTTTATTCTACTAAATTATTACTGACGTCTTCACCGAAGGATCCGCTGCCCTGCTTGGAGGAACACTCAAACAATCTTTCTCGACTAACGACTCTCTAAAGACGAGCAATCGACGACGACAACAAATCGACTTCTCCGAACCCAAGTCAAATCTGAATCGAGTATGTTGTTCACGAGTGGCGCGTATGGTTTTCTTCCTCGACAAGGAGTTGAGCACCATATCCAAAGAAGTCCAAGTATACATGCTGAAAACCTATTCCTCGTAAACGAAGTTTGCGCCTTTCTCAAAGGCTTGCGACAGAATCGCACTCTTCCAGTTAAGTCGTGCAAGTTATTTTCAAAACCAATAACATTAATAACTATGTCTCCTTTCACCATTTTCTGTTTGATCATTACAAAAACTAGTTAAATCTCGTACAAACTCTAATTTTAAAATTGTATTAGTTGAACTTAAGTCTCCGTCCCGCGTCACATGGTAACAGTGCTTTACAATTCTTCATTAATCAATATGTCTGCAGATGGTATCGTATAATACTTTGAAGTTAGAAAAAGTCTACAAGCTACATAATTGTCATTTTTTATTATCTATTCAAGTATTATTTCAAGTGTTCAGATAGATATTCGAACAATCTAAATAAATAAATAGATAAATAAATAAATTTAAAATCGAACAATCTATATAAACAAATTAAAAAAAAAATCCGAGGGCACGAAACAGCAAATCCTCGGGATCATGTAGCTACGACATTTATTGCTCCATCTATAAGAAATAATTCTTGGGGATACATGGGTTTAGAAGTCAAGTAGAGAGTTCTTCCCGACAAAGCAGTAACAATAATACCACTTCTTGTAAGTATTTGCTAGATATATTTTTGGTCTGACAACTTGTATTTAGTTTAAGTATAGTTAGACAATTTGTTAGAACTCTATAATGAAGCAAGTGAGAGACTTTTCTCCCACTGTTCCTCTAAGAAGCTTACTTCGAATATCAATTTCTTTATTTTTTAAGCAAAGCCAGGCCTTTAGATCAATGCATAATGATTATTTTTATTTTATGAAAAGCTTATATTAGAGGACTTATGTATATAATGTTTGCTTCCACGCTAGTTAATTCGGAAAGACCCCGAAAAGTTTGAGCAAGACTTTGGTGATTGAGATTGAAACCAACTCTTTAGTCCCCACCTTTTTTCCAAGCAACGATTACCAAAGTTGTCATTTAGTGGTGGAGGGAATCGTAGGCCCGAAAGAAAAAATTGTACATGCATAGTTTCTGTTGGGTACAGTATAAATTTGTTAACAGTATATTTTAGATCCCAAATATGATAAAAAAATTTAGATTTAATACGATTTAACTATATTAAATATTTAATTTTATTAGATTTATAATTTTATATTAAATATTTAATGTGATCATATTTGGACCTTAATAATTGATAGTTACTATTTTAGGTAATGTGTTTCATATTTTATGATTTCTTATTTAGAAATTCCTATGACCTAAGTTATATTTTCTCAATTATATACATGGGGTTAAGGGTGAAGGCACAAAGATAGAAAACAAGGTGAAGATTCAGGGTCCTTGTCTACAGGAGATCTAAGAGAAAGTTCATAGTTTGCTCTTATGACTTCTCATCCAAGACAGACAGAAGGAAGAGGAGATCTGATCGAGAAGTCGTCACATATCTCTTTCTTTTCTTCTTGAGTGTGGTGAGGGAGTTGAACTATTAGCATAAATGATTCAACATTGATTTTTGTCAATCTTGTAAATTTATCTGAGTTATGTAGATTAAAATTTGTCCAGGTGACGTAGTCACCGTCATATACGTTGTCTTTATTTGTACTTGGTGTTCGTTAGACAAGGATCGGTTATCTCAGGTGGGTTGGCGTAAATTTCTACTACGATGAGTTTCAAACACGATATCGGAGCGCTTGTAGGACGTATCAGATCTCAACGTCTGGTATCAGTGTGTAAACACCCTGATTTTAGAATTAAATTAAAAATTACATTAATTATTATTGTAGAATTTTTTTATTATTTTTAGTTAATTATAATAAAATTTCGTTCATGGATTTATATTTTTGTGTATTAAATTAATTATTAAAATAGTGCAAAAATTATATTTTTGGATGAATAATTAATAATAGAGTATTGCGTAATTTTTCTGAAATTTATTAGGGTCTAAAACTATTTTTTTTATAGCTAATTGCATACATATATATATTGTTTTAATAAACCAACCCAAACCGAACCAACCTAAACCAAACTAACCGAAACCGGATCCAAACCCAAACCCATATCCGAACCCGCAACCCGTTAACCCACAACCTCACCCCCAACACGCTGTAACAACCCCGACCCCATCTCTTCTTCTTCCTGAAACCTCCCCAACCCCTCTTCATCATCTCCTTGCAACTCCCTTCACACCCACTATATAAAGACTAGCCTAGCCTAGCCGACCACCACCACCATCAACTCCTATCCCAATCCTGACGAGTCCCGACCGCCGACGACTGTCGGACAGTCATCGCCGCACGCCGTAAGACGCCTCCGCACATCCGCCCAAAATTTCGAGCAGTAGCGAGCATCGAGGTACCCATCTTCCCACCCATGTATCTCCCTGTACAGTAATCAAAATATCGACCTGTCGAATCCTATGCCCACATGACCCCCTTGAACCCCGTGTAATTAATTTGGTATATCGTGTCCTGTGTCGATCGCAATTCGCGACGCAAAATAGAAAAAAATGACCCAGCTTGTAGTTCATAAACTATTCCAATCACCCATGTTCATGGCTGATTTTTTTCAATCTAGTTAATATTTTTAAATTCTACTGAACATTAATTTAGACAACATAAACAAGTTTTAATTTCTTTAATTAGTTTATTTTCATTCGATGTATACTGTGATTTATTCGATGTTGAAATCTGTCAAAAATTTGATTTTCTAAACCCAAAATTACTCAAAACAGGGTACGACCCGCTAAACGAGGCGACTTCGTTGTGTACGAATTGTACCGAAAGGCGTGTATCATTAACGCGGACGTATAGAATTTTACGAAAGTTGATTTGGATGTGCGTGCACACCAGAATCAATGCGTATCCGTCAAAAAACTCTGTATCGACATGTTCTAACACTCGTCATAATTTTATGTGTGCATGTCGTTTCGCAACAAAACTTGCGCCATCGGATTCGCCGCGTTATACTGGTCTTGTGACCCAAGTTTGGTTCGATTCTGAGAATATTGACGAAATTCCGTTTCGTGGGCCCCACGGTTCTACTTGACAGCCGATTTTGTGACCGGCTCATCGAAATCCAATTTTGAATGTTCTGTTTAGTTCGTATTATCTTTCTGGACTCGTAGACACTAAGTTTGATGAATTTGAAGAACTTTATCTCTGGCACATTTATCGGTGCGAAGTGAGCCACATGTGGACCCCGTTTTGATCCAAAACTATCAATTCTGTCCATGTGTCCAAATTAGACTTATGGGTAGTCAATCCGAGCTATTTCAAGTATTCTGTGAGCAATGGTGATATTTGTTTCAGCATCCGGAGGTGTACCTAAAGATTTCACTCATATTGGAGCAATTGGCGGAGCTCAGAACACAAGCAAGTGTACATTGCCAATTTGCAGTAGATCTTGTGATATTATTTTGCTTGAGTTATTTCTATATGCTTCTGGGTTGTACCTGTTCAACCTAAGACCGAGAGACGTTGCTTAGCGACCGAACTAGATTCGGGTGTCGATGTCGTACGCGGAGTCGTGTAACGTCACTTAGAGAGTTGAATCCACGATCATATTTTTTACGTGCTTGCTTTACCAAGTATGTCATACCATAGGACACTTGATACTATTCATGTGACAGAATCTCTTCTGAGTTATTCGTGGTGATTCAGTATAGGCTTACAAGATTCGTAACATAAGACTTGCATATACATATATATCATTATGACTCATTGTACTAGCTAGAGGTCATGATCTTGCGTGTTATGGACATGAGACGTCGTGGACATGAGGCGTATGATTACATTGGGTGGGGAGAGACATACAGGCCATATGCTGATTATATACATATATACTTTATTATTGAGGTGCTTTAGTCTCTGTTCAGAGCTTGGCCCATTACGTAATATCACTTCTACCGGCTCTCCGACACAGAGCTTGTAGTGGTTTCAGCCTGAGTACTAGTGATGCTCTCATTTATATTTCACTTAGCTGTAACATAGTTTGTCCTGAGGATCTATTTTTATATACTGCATTTTGTTTGGCTTGAGTTATTCTTGTACCTTGCTATATCCCCTGAGGATCTGGATCCGGATTATGTCCCCAGGTACATTAGAGGAGGAATACCTCGAGATATACGGGACAGGAGCTAACGCTGGAGCAGTACTGGCACTAGAAGACGAGGTTGTGCCAGAGGATTTCTCTTGAGTATTCTGTTACATACTCAGTTATTTATGCTTCCAGTTATTTTATATCTTGACTCATGGACTTATGTATTGACTTATTTTATCGGGTTGTTCCTCGAGATACTACTTATGTTGACTTAATGATGGACTATTTCCTTTATCTATTTTAGTCTATCATATTTGGTTATGTTTCTTTCTGTGGATGAGATTAGAATTATTTTGTGATAGATTGTGTAGACTGCATTTCTATTTATTATAGCTTAAGTGCACTCTAACGGGTCCATTAAATTGGATTTGCCTATTGGAGTTTTGTTGCTGGCCATTGCCACATGGCTAGTCCCTCGATATTTTGGGACTGAGGGACTGGGGCGTAACACAAAGCATCTGGCTCTGGTGTCTAATTCTCCAACTGTTTTATCACCTCTTACGGAAACTTTTTGTGTTCACCTATCAAAACTTGAATAATATTTATTATTTCAATTAAAGATTATTACGTATTAACCTAAAAGTACTATTTTATAAAATAATAAATATATTAAAAATCAAATTAATTTTAGGTTGGCACATTAAACTTTCGAATAGAATAGCAATTCGCATACAAGTTTGGGTAGATGAAAAAAAATAGACTAAAATTCGAACAGAGGATTTTATTTATTATACTGCGGAACATATGGAAGAGGTCGAAGGACCTCTCTACAAAAATATGAAGTTTCTTCAAATTAACGAGTTGGTGCATATGTAAACAATATTTTACAAAGCGGTCACTCAACATAGATTTTAGAATTTAAATGATAGATTTAAAATATAGTTTGAAACAAGTGTTGTTTTGGGAATAGGATTTGAAAGGTTGTTTATTAGTGGAAAACTTAAGAATTTAAATTTGGAAAAGACTAGCTTTGAGCATGTCCATCGCAATTTCTAGATTCTAAATTTGGAGCTCAATTTGTAGAAGAGTAAAGACCATCCTAAATTTCAATTTCTATATTCTCAGGTCCAACCTATAGTCCACAGGAGTTATTGTTTGGACCTGAGAATTTTTAGATTCAGAATGTAGAAAATTACTTTGTAGAATAGTAAGTCCTAATTTTGAACCAAATTATAGATTTATATATTTTTTTTCACATTAGTTTTTGTCCACACAATCTTTGGGGAATAAAGTACAAAAAATATTTCCTTGGATTTATTTTGTTAGCAAAATAAGACCTATTAGACATTTACAGCAATTAAACCCTCCCACAATTGCTAATTTGATCAAAATACTCCCTCCCATCAACTAGCCGTTTGGAATGGCCGTTAGTGGTTGTTTAAAAAAAAATTATACCTAAACTACCCCTCTCTCCCCTCCCCCTCCCCTCTCACCCATTCCCTCAACCCACCTAAGTTGCTCTCCCCCAGGCCCCCTCCTCCCAGAGCACACCCCTCCCCTCATGACTCACCACCCCCTCCCCGCGCCCCCACCGGGCCACCCTGTAAACCCCCTCACCCAATTTAGGTATATATAGTTTTGTGTGGTATTATAAATTATTTTGGGATAATTAGGGTTAGAAAAATTGAGTTATTTTACATACTT
Source organism: Iris macrosiphon (assembly GCA_036927795.1). Classification (NCBI taxonomy): domain Eukaryota; kingdom Viridiplantae; phylum Streptophyta; class Magnoliopsida; order Asparagales; family Iridaceae; genus Iris; species Iris macrosiphon. The sequence goes on along the minus strand of JAYESA010000005.1, from coordinate 46,796,666 downwards.
CAATTGTGATATCTTTGGTACACCTTACTATAGTTTTCATATTTGGAACACTAGCCCTTGTTGGCCAAAAACTTTCACACTCTCAATTCAGACAGACCAATCTTCAATCCTAACTTTTGTGTCACTCCCACACACACTCTCTTGTGCTATTATTTAATCTCACAACATTCGTCACATAATTTCAATTCAAACAAAAACTAGAATTTGTGACCTTCCCAATCGAATTTGAAAATCTAACTTCGACATGTTCCTCGACATCACTATTTGACCATGATACTTATTTAGCTCACAACATCCATGACCTATGTGTCATACCTAATTAGACTTCTACATACTTTAAATTCATTTGCAAAGCACAAATAACACAATTTTTAGACATATTGAGCTATCAGCTTGACTAAGCCCAAACCAAGTCCAAACTCAACCCAAACATTACCACACCACCACCTTGTTCATGCCAAACATTATATACCATTGTCCACTCTATAAAATACCAAATGTCATGATATACCACTCTAAACCGTATACTTGACACATTAGCAAATTATTTCAACCCTACACACTTTTGACTTGACCCAACTTCACACCCCACCTATTAACCATTATAGTTTGGACCCAAGTGTGGTCAACCACACTAAATGGGCAACCAACATTCCTCAATTTTTTATTTTTCATAACCCCCAAGTACCTTTAACTATAAACTTTCCATAACTTACAAAAACTCCCCAACCATTACTCTCCTCTCAACCCTTCACCTCCCCCTTAATGGCTGGCCACCTATAGAATTCTCCTCACCTTATTACCTCATAAAACCTGAACAAAACATCTTCGTAACTCTCTTTATCACATTTTCTCTTCAGAAACTATCTCCAAAATCCTTCTCAATTTTCCTCCACACCACCATCTATCCACCCCTACCCAGGCTAAATTCGAATTCAGCAACACTCGACCAATCCGGACATATCTCCCTCCACGGCATGTATCTTTTTCTCAAATTTAGTATGCTTCTTATTCTACTTGTTTTCAACACTTTCTCCTTACAAACCTTCAATTCAAACTCACTCTAACTTCCTCAAAACAACCCCTCCATCAGAAGTGTCCTGGCTGAATCCGAATTCAGCCTATTCCCTTCTCGGTCTACTCCACCACCACCAAATTACCCAAACCACCTCCACGAACACCCCAAGACATCCCCCTTCAACCCTACTAATCCCCAAAGGAGCCACAGTCATTCGTTTGGCCTGTGGAGGACCAAACTTGAGCGCCAACTTCATCCGACTTCAAAAATTCGAACAACATGTTGGTCATCTTCTAACCCTTCTTTTTATTTTTATCGATCAAACCTCTACTAAACCAACTCTAACATGTACCTCTATGTTTCCTCTATCATCTCCAATTGCCACAACACGTGGATCGCAAAGCTTTGTCCGTGGCGAGCGTTTTTCTAAAGTTGATCCAGGCAGAACCAGTATTCGTGCGTTGACGATTGCTTTGCCTTGTGACGCATAACAACATCAAATAATTATTTGGTAATGATCCTAACACATCTCTCTATCATCCCAATATGTCATATTTCGATCTAGTTGAATTATATATATATGTGTGCATCGATCTTCCTAGGACAACTCATTGATCAATGAAAAACCATTGAAACATATTTGTAACTTTGATTTGTGATACCACAAACTCGATATAATATTTTTCGATGATATAAATTATAATCCCTTGTTAGAGAACTCTGAATTTCATCTTTCTCATATTTATTGCATATTTCAAAAATTCTACTTTTGAATGTGTGCCGATTTGATCTAAAATATCGATTATTGGACATATTATGCAATTAGTTGATCTTAGTAATTTTATACCATATTTGATGCCCATAAATTGATTTAAGTCTGATTATAAATATTATTATTATTTATTCCATAATTATTAAATTATATTTTATGATTATATTTATAGTAGTTTAGTTGAGTAGCATGGTACCAACATAGTACGCATCCAAACTTGATCTCAGAATAGACTAGTTGTTACATGACTTAGTTTTGACTATAGATGATTATGTTATAGTTGAGGTGTTCGTGACGGTTTGACTGTGGTTGCCGGGGCAAGATTATTGTTGTACACACATTTCGAAGTTCCAGGCAAGATATGTCATGACCCGCACCCAAGATTTGAGCATAAGTCATGAGTATGTCCACCCTACGCCGCAGGGTCAGCGGTAGAATGTTGTACAATAATCTAGAAGTATACTCGATAACCCACTATATATATACATATCCACACTATACTCATTCACAGGCACTAGATTAAATGAATACACCAGAGATAATAAAGAAATAATAGTCTCGATGCGGGTCCAAGAAGTCTCCCAAAAATGATTAAATATCAAAGGAATAATATTCAAAATATTCTAAAAAAAATTGTCAAAAAATAATCCGGTCCAAAATAACTAACGAAACTACTACTCTACTAGACTACTCCATCGCAGACGGTATCAGAGCTGCTAACTCTCCATGATCCTCCTAAAGGGCAAGATCATGCAAGATCATGCTCAGTTATGTCGCTAGCATACGGTCCATAATGTGTAGGGATCGCATCCCGATCGTAGTCACCTAAAATATGATTAGCCAGTCAGAAAAGAAACAAGTACATCACAGTAAAAACGGTTCCTACACAGGGTAGAAGCTATAAGACAATAAATAGTAAAGAATATATTATAGCAACAAAACTAAAATCATAATAAGGCAACCAGAGAACTAAATGCTAAAGCCCTGTCATGGCAAAGATATAGTACAATATCTCCAAGCAACATAGAAAATAACTGCAATGTATGGAAGAACATATAGGAACAAACTACTCTACGTGATTTGAAATACCTTGTTGACATGTGAACGACTAAGGGTAAAATCCGACAAACCACACGTGCCATGCATGGCTGCTTGTAAACACCCTGATTTTTTTAGAATATTTTAATATAAATTTTTCCCATATTTTCGGTATTTTATGGTAGAAGAACCAAGGTAATTGTGATTAAAGGATTTTTAAATGCTGATTATTAATATTAAAATATTATAAAAATAATATTTTATGGTATAAAATGGACAAGTGGACATAGGATAATTTTCTGCAAATTTATTGGACTTCGGAATCATTTTTAAAGCCCTAAAAACTATTGTAGAATTAAACTGAACCAAACCCTGCCTGAACCCGGTTCACTGAACCAAATTAAACCAAACCAACCCGCAACACTGAACCGAACCAACCCAGCTTAGAGGGTCGGGTCGGGTCGAATCCATCAAACCGGACCCGAAACCCTAACCGGATTCCCCCGCCGGAAATACTGTTCACCCCTATAAAAACCCCCTCGAAGTCTGTGCCCAGCCTTCGGAAACCCTAGCTCGCCGCGCCGTCACCTCCCTCCGACCTACCCCGTCTGAACCCTAGGCCCTCCGTCCCTCGATGACTCCTTCCTCGTCCACCCGCACAGCCGCTTGAACCCGACGCCGTCGATCTCTCCGCCTCTGCTCAGCCGCCCATCTCCAGCAGCCCTTCTCCCACGGCCAGCCGACCCGACTTCTCTCTCATCCCCTCGACTCCGGCGTGCCGCCCGCGTCCGCCCTCATCCCCCTCTTCTCCGAATCCACCACCATCGACCACCACCCGCAGCCCCGATCTCCTTCTCCGTACAGACGACCCCAGCAGCCGCTACCCCGTCGTCAGGCCGCCCGACCTCGCCGCTGCCGCCCGCGAGCGCCTCCTCGCTCGCCGTGCGACCCAACACAGCAGCCCTAGGCCGACCATCCGCTGCCCTAGCCCCGGACACGGCCAACGCGGACCCAGCAACATCTTGGACAGGTGAAACTCAGATTCACGGAGCCCTGTTCAGGTAGCGTTTCCTCTCGCCTCGTATTTTCGTTTTCGATTCCGTATGTTGCAACGCGTAGACTGTATAACCCTCTCGATGCCCGTGTAACCCGCTCGGTGCATCGCATCCTATGGTGATCGCACACCGCGATCCAAAAACAGAAAAAATAATGCCCTGTTTTACCCCGGAACTGAGTACGCCCCGCCAAACGGGACGACTTTGTCGCACGCGGTCTTTACCGAAACGTGCACGACGTTGATACGGACGTGCGGGATTTCGCAGAAGTTGATTTGGATGTGCGTGCACACCGAAATCAACGCGTATTCGCCGACAACGCCCCGTATCCGTCCAATTTGGAATACGCTGTAACTTTCTGTACACACGTCAGATCGAGACAAAACTTACGCCATCAGATTCGTAGCAATACGCTGGTCCTGTGACCCAAGTTTGGTTCAATTCTGAGAACGTTGACAAAATCGTGTATCGTGGGCCCCACCGGCTCCACTTGACAGGCGATTTTGTGATTGGCTCATCGGAATCCAATTATGGAAGTTCCGTTGGGTTCGTATCATCGTTCCTGACTTGTTGATACTGAGTTTGAGGAATTTGGAGACCTTTGACCCTGACACGTTTTTCGGTATAAAGTGGCCCACTTATGGACCCCGCTTTGGCCCAAAAATGTCATTTTTGCCCCTGTGTCCAAATTGGACTCAAGGACAGGCGTTTCTAACTATTTGATATTTTCTGAGACTGTTGGTTATATTTATTACATCTTTTAGAGGAGTACCTACAGGATCCACTGATACAGGGACAGCTGTTGGTATTCAAACCCCAGGCAAGTGTACCTTGCCAAACTCTGCAGTATTGTTACATATTTTTCTTGCTTCATTCATATTGCTGTGCATGATTAACCTAGGACCGTGTGACTTACTTAGCGTCCGATTAATAGTCGGGTGCCAACAACGTACGCGACGTTGGGTATGGTCATATAGAGATGGACATTCGTGACACTTTATATTCTCGTACTTGTCTTATCAAGTACACTATGACCCAGGACACTTGACACCATTCATGAGACAGGATCTTCCTGAGATATTCATGGTGATTCTGTATAGGATACAGGTTTATGACATAGACATTATATTCATAGATATTATATGACTGGTTGCATTAGCTATGATCCCGCTTGACATGGACATGAGACATTATGGTCATGATATGCGTGGTTACATTGGGTGGGGATAGACACACAGGCTACAGGCTATTATATATATATCTACTACTATTGTGAGGTCGTAGACTCTCGTAGCAGAGCTAGACACATTACCGGTTATTACCGCTACCGGCTCCCCGACACCTAGCTTGTAGTGGCTCAGCCTGAGTACTCGTGATGCTCTCATATTGTATTTTCATATAGATGGTTATATAGCTTACCATATTTATTTCATTATCTGCTGTATTGCATTTATTTTGGCTTATATTTTCTGTACCTTGCTATGTCCCCTGAGGACCTGGATCCGGATTATGTCCCCAGGATTTGCAGACGAGATCTATCCCGAGGTATACGGGACCGGAGCAGAAGCAGATACAGATGCTGTATCGACACCCGAGGATGAGGTGTTAGCTGAAGACTTTTCCTGAGCATCCATGTTTCATGTTCAGTATTTACTTTATTCAGTCATTTATATTCTGGTCTGTTGAACCATTGTATCAGATATTTATCGGGTTGTTCTCCGAAGCACTTTGTGGAGACTGGTTGATGATTTATATTCCTTATATTCTGTGGATCATATTTTATATCTTGTGTGGATGAGGTTAGATGTGCCATGTTGTCGTAGACTTATTTTTACAGCTTAAGTACGCCCTGATGGATCCATTAAATTGGGTTTGTCCATCGGTGTGTGCTGCTGGCCATTATCACGCGTCCGGTCCCACGGTATTTTGGGACTGGGGCGTGACATGGTTTTTGTGGTGGCCCATGTAGGTCTACGACTAATTTGTTTCGGTTTCAACTTAGGGACCGAACCAGCCTGCCCTAAGGATAGGATAAGTTATAGGTTCTCATCCATTATTTGAGCCATTTTTGAACTCTATATCGAACTCAAATTTGTTACTTGATTTGCATCCTGTATTGATTCCTCTGAGCATTCTTACAGTTTATCCTTTGGTTGCAGAGTAATGGATCCCAGGAACGGAGATGAGATTCCCTTGGATATGCCACACGACGCTATGGTTACTTATATAGACGGAGTGACACCAGGAAATGTAGGACAAACATCACAGAGTGATCAAACCGGTCAACCTAATCCAAGATTTCGGCGAGATGACATCCCACCTCCACCACAGTTCACTCCACAGATGCCAGTCTCCCCGTCAGGACAAGCCATGGACGGACAACAGATATTCCAGATGATGTATGCCATGATGCAAGCCCAGCAGCAGATTCAGCAAGAGGCCCATCGTCAGGAGGCAGAGTATCTGAGAACCAGCCTGGTATCCGCATTGGAGCAGGAAAATCCACCAGCGAGGCGTGTAAGCCCCCTGATTTTCAGTAATTATTAATTTGGATTTTTCGTAATTTTATAGGATTTTTCTGTAATTAAAACCTAGGCCTTTGGTAATTAAATGATTTTTAATTACTGATAAATAATATTAAAATATTATGAAAATAATATTTTATGGGTTAAAATGGAAAACCGGACATAGAATAATTTTCTGTAAATTTATTGGACTCCAGAAACAGTTTTAAAGCCCTAAAAACTATTAATAAATAAACCAATTAAACCCTGAAATAAATCGGGTTTATTTGAAATAAACCAAACCAACACAGACCCGGTTCAGTTGAACTGAACCCAACCTTATCGGGTCGGGTCGGATCTAAACTCGCAGACCCAAACCCGCAGACCCAAACCCGCACTTAAAACAATAGCGGGTCAGGCCGGATTCATGTGAACCCGACCCGCGGACCCGAATCCAAACCCAAGCCTGAACCCTAATCCCAAATCCCCTCGGGATCACTGTAGCAGCCTATTTTTGGGCCTCGACTTCCGTGCCACCGTCGCAAACCCTAATTTCTTCTGCCTCACCTGAACCCTAGTTTCACTCAGCCCCGCCTGAGCCGACGCTGCCCTCCGCCCTGACTCAATCACCACCGCCCTCTTCTTCCTCCACCATCGAACACCGAGCACAGCCCCGTCGACCCCCGCCGCTGCATCGAGATCAGCCACGACCTCGCCTTTCCTCCACCTCGCTCCGCCCGTGTCACTACCGTATTTTCTAGAAAAGGGTATTTTGGTCATTTTATAATTAATTAAATATTGTGCATGTTAAATATTTATTTATTGTATTATTTATTTATTATTAGCATGATAGATTTATTTATTTTGGACTTGTGTTAGTGGACCTAACTAGTTTAGTTTAGACCCATGGACCAACATGTATTAATTGTTAGAATTGAGCCCAACTAGAAAGCCCATTAATTAGGAGGATGATTAAATTAATTAAACCATTGGACTAGAAGCTTCCCACCTTAATTAATTTCTTCATGAGAGGTCCCAAGGGGTATTTTAGACTTTACATAGTAGCTTGAGGGAGGGGGCAAGTGAGGCCTATATAAAGGGGATGAAAACTTTTTCTCTCTTCATTTTTAATTCCAAATCTAGATCTAGAATTTCTCTCAACCAAATTTCATCAAATCCCTACCAAATTTTCACCCAATTACTTCTCAAATCACCATTAGAGACTAGAAGATCAAGGATCTAGAAGTAGGAAGCAATGATCTACAAAGAGGAGCAAGGATCTACAAGTTGGAAGCTAATTTCACCAATTTTGGAGGTTTCATTGGGAATCCATCTCCCAATAGATATAATTCAGTTTTTCCCCTTAAAATAGCTTCTAAATCTGAGATTTAATCATGAATAATCAACCCATATGTATGTACTACCCATAGGATTTGGTTTTGTGTTCATAGGAGACCTATGGAGAAAGTTATGGTACTTTTTGTGTCAATTTTGGGAGAATTCCGAAAATGACTTTTGTTGTGTGTGTCAATTGATCCTATAGATCAATTTGGCATATGTTTATGTGTTTGGGGCTAGTGTCATGTCCATAATTGGGTACATGTAGGTCGTATCCCAATAATTTGGTGATACGTGTTGTTTTGGGGGTTTTTCCTCCGACACGGGACTTTGTACATGTCGTATTTTGACACGGACACATAGATCTACATTTGACACTTTGTTTTATTCATAAATATTATATGTGATTTGTTTGTGTCCTTCGGGGTAAAATTGGATGTATGGTGGACTCGTGTCGCATGCGTATCCTAGATCTAGTGGGATACGATGTGATACGCTCCAATTATTATGTGTTTATGTGTAGATCTAATTAATTGTGCTTTAATTCTTGAATTATAATTGTGTATGTATCTATATATATTATATATGTATTATGTATATTTATTATAGTGTTTATTGTATCATAGATCTATGTATTATATATGTATTAATAGAATATATATTATGTAGCTTTCTTCTACATGCATTAATATATATGTTATAATATATGTTAGGGATGTAAATATATGTATATATTTTATATAATATATGTGTATGTTTAATTAAGTAATTAGATTATTTACATATGATTATATATATATATATATATATATATATATATATATATATATATATATATATATATATATATATATAATCATATATAAATAATCTAATTACTTAATTAAACATACACATATATTATATAAAATATATACATATATTTACATCCCTAACATAAATTATAACATATATAAATAATTAGATTATTTATATATGATTATATATATATATATATATATATATATATATATATATATATATATATATATATATATATATATATATATATATATATATATATATATATATGTAGATATATATTTATAAGTGGTAGCATATGTATATATAATATAGTAGATATATTTATATGTGGTTATATATATAGTTATATTATATATTGTTATGTATTTATATTATTATATGATTATATATATGTATACATATATGTATAGTTATATATACATATTACTATATGTGTGTGTATGTTACTATGTGGTATTTTATACAATTTACTATGTATAAGTGTATGTATAGTTATATATAGTTTTATATGTTTATTGTATAAATATATATTATGGGTTATATATATGTATTTAAATATATATTGTATAAATATATATATATATATATATTGTAGGTTATATATATGTATTTATATATATATTGTGTATATATATACATATATTTTCAGCGACAATAGCGAGCCAGAAGTGTCGCAACAGCAGCAACAAATGCAAATAATAGCAGCTTTTCAGCGACAGCAGTCAGCGACAGTTGCAGAAAACTGTCGCTGAAACAACAGTGTATCAGCAGAGTATCAGAAGCTTCAGCGACAGTTTTTAGTGACAGTGCAGGAAACTGTCACAAAAACTGCAGTGTATCTATATACACAGCAGCTTTCTGTGACAGTGGACAGGGTATTTAGCGACAGTTTGGCAGTTTTTAATATATTAGATATTAATATATATATAGATATATATGTATATATATATGGTAATTAATATATATATAAATATGTTCCTAATTGCTATTTGTATTATAGTATACTATATATGTATATATTTAGTTGTAGCATATAAATTTATTAGAATAATTAGTATACTTTAGTTATCAATTGTTATGAGTATTTTTTATATATTATATATTTGTAGGTATGTAGGTATGTATGTACGTATATATGTATTAATAGTTAGCGTGTAGTTGGTAGTTATTATTATTCTATTAGTACATACTAGAGTTATATTGGATTGATATATGTAATTATTGATGGGTAGTTAGTATATATATGAGATTTTGGTAATTACCTTGAGATATCAAGGTAAGTATCAAGATATACCAAGGTATGAGTAGTAGGTATTGGCATAAGTAATAGGATAGTTGTAAACTAATTATGGGTTGGTATTAAGGTGACTAAAATAAGGTATATAGTATTATATAAATATTAAATGCATAGTAGTTTATAATTATTGTTGGGTAGTTAGTATAAATAAGGTTTTGAATTTACCTTGAGATGCCAAGGTAAGTATCAAGGTATTGGAGGATAATCAAGGTATTGGATTTGGATATCAAGATAGAGGTTTAGTATTGCGATACCAAGTTGGTTCGAAACCAAGGTATCCATTTAGCATTTGTAATTAGGATTTTATATATATAATATTGTTTGATATGTACACATGTGTTATATTTATCCCTTGTTTGCGTATCCTGAGATACGGTATCTTAGTATCCTAAGATTTAGTTTGTATGGCCTAGATTCATAGTGTGTGAGCCCAATATCTTTGAGTTAGACTCATGCAACATAGAAATAGGTAGTTGACCATAATTTGACTATAGTTGACCATAGTTGACTTAGAGTTGACCTAGTTTGACTTTTGACCTAGAAATAAAATTTATGACCTAGAAAGTTGACTAGTTTAATTTATTTCTCTTCCCAAAAACTTGTATTAATGCAATATTTCATATATAGGTCTGTGACACCAGTTCGGACATTATTTTTTATTATTTGCTCTGGACCACAGGCAAGTACATTCTCTGATAGTTTCCATTATTTGATTACCACTATAATTCAAGTATTTAGAAATATTACTTATGATTCTTGACACGATGGTACACGGATTGGTATTGTTATTAGATCGTTAGTCATGGGATATTACCTTGATTATGGAGATGGTATCGGATACTGTCCTTGTTGGTATTGGATAGCATTGAATATTATAGATTAAATATTGGATACATTGGCTAGTGACGTGTCATGATTCGATCCATCATATCAGTCGGGGCGGGGGAAATACCAATTAAATATGTGATCAAGAAACTATCGGCTAGTAGTGTAATCATTGGCTACTAACTAACCATGCAATTCATGTATGGTTGAGTTAGCTCCTTAGTGTAATCATTGAATCTCCCAGGTCGATCACATATTTAGTTCGTATCTCAAATCACATAGTTATTGTAGATTCCATTATTCAGTTCATTGATTTCCTTGTTCTATTCTGACATTATAGTTCATTCCTTTATTCTTGTACGCATTGATTATATTCTGTTGTTAGTATTGCCTATTCTCTCATTGTTCTTGATTATCAGTTATATCCTCATCGTAGATAGCATCTTCTATTCTACTACTTTATAGTTTTTGTCAATTAATTGGAACTGCTATTGGGTTGTACTTCGCTCCATTCCTGACTGAAAAATATTTTTCAGAGGATCCGGGAGATTGGTGTCCGACATACTACGAACCTCAGCCTATAGACGGTGCAGAATTGGACCCACTAGTTCTGGAGTGACTGTCGAGAGATTTAGCCGGATTCACTAGTTAGCATAGTTAGTTCTCTTTAGCATTTTGGCACCGGATTTGTTTTCGACATATATTTGTGTTTGGATATTATTTCTATTTGTTGTTGTTATATTAACTGCATAATTATGTTAGACTTCTGTGATATCCTCTCGTGCCATAGAAATGTGATTGAGTATTGTGTTGAATTAAGTTGATTACTCTTCTTGGAGTTGAGATATTATTGGAGGATTATACATTTTGTGAGATAATTAGATAGTATAGTTGACCAAGACAGCGTTCTACCGCCGATGCTGCGGCGTAGGCTGGGCGTTGTTCCCGACTTGCATCCCTACACCGGGTGCGGGTCGTGACACATTTTTAGTGGTGGCCCATGCAGGTTAAGCTTCGCAATATTACGATGTCGTGGTAGTGCGACGACTTAGTTGTACTACTGCGAGCCTGCGATAGGATATATGACATAGGATACTAGGAAGAGAGAGGGATACTCAATCACAACTAGGAATTCCAATCTGAATTGAATCGCTAATTTTGATTCCTTCTGAATACTTTTGTCCTTCCTTGATGATATCTTATCTTGTGTCGAATTGATCTCCTTTGTTTCGATCTTTCTTCAGGATGCCGCCGAAGACTAGATCCCATCGATCGGGAGCAGTTTCTGCGAGGTCTGCCACCTCATAATCTTCCACTCAGGCAGTAGGGTTTGTACCTCCTACGACATAGGTTCATGTAGGAGTCTTGGCTGCCTTCGGGGGTTCTCCTCCACCTGTTCCGAGGACTACTCCAGTTGCTTCGGAGGGACTTCCACCACCTCCATTTTCAGGAGATACTGCGCCGATGGTTGCACTGTTTAGAGAGATGATGGAATTACAGAGGGCACAGATAGAAGCCCAGCACAGGCAGTCAGATATGATGCGGCAGAGTATAGAAAATGCCCATCAGGTAGCTATAGCAGCAGTTCAAAAAGAGGCTCCTTCACAGCCACAGGATATTCAGATCAAGCCAGGCAACATTCAAAATTTTAAGAAGCTTGAGCCTCGAGTTTTCAAGGGTACAGAAGGTATAGTCTATGCTGACGATTGGCTTGAAGATATCGAGTGACTCATGAAGGTGTCCCGTCTTGCGGAGTATCTGAAGGTTGAGGCGGTAGGACTTCAAATGTTCGACGTTGCCCGCACTTGGTTCAGGAATGAGCCAATTCTTACTGATGCGGGGCAATCTTGGGAGATATTCAAGGATCTCTTTAAGAAGAAGTTCTTTGCTCGGACGGACAAATTGGAATTAGGAAGGCAATTTGAGAGCCTTACACAAGGAAGCATGTCCGTAGAGGAGTATGCCGCAGAGTTCGAGAGGCTGAGCCGATTTGCGGAGTACTTAGTGAGAGAGCCAGAAGTTTGAGCTATCCGTTTCCGTGAGGGTCTGAATTGGGAAGTAAAGATTCTCATTCCGTCTTTCTACGAGACGTATTCTGAGATACTTTCGGAGGCACGCAAGGTCGAGCGGGAGTGGAACTTGAAGCCGAAGAGGGACCGTGATATGTTTGGGGGTGACAGTAGCAGTACGGGACCGGCAAAGAGGCCGCGGTTCCAGCAACAGCAGTTTCCAGTACAATTCGGAGCCTATCAGCAGCAATATCAGATGCCAGAACCTATTGTTGCTCCAGTACAAGCTCCAGTACAACAAATACCACAACAGCCTCAGAGACAGGTGCAACAGGCTCCTCAATGCAACTATTGCAAGAAGGCTGGACACACTTGGGAGATGTGCCGAAAGAGACTTGGAGCATGCTTACATTGTGGATCAACGGAGCATATGGTAAAGGATTATCTCTGGACACTTCAACGTCCAGGCCAGGATGCAGATCGAGGCCAGAGAGGTAGAGTTAGGCCACCTGTAGCACCACAGATTGCTCATCACCCGCAGAGGGAGCTACCTCGGCAGGGCGGAGCATTTGCGATGACGGTTGAGGAGACCAATACTACAGGTGATGGGTTAGAGAGTCTGTTCTTTCTTTCTGTTCCTTTCATCTATTTTGATTGATTGATTCTTTAGTACCTTTTGGATGCTTGTGTTATATAGTTAGTGTAGCTATAGAATAACCTGACAGAGACAACAATAATAAGACAGAAGACAGGTGGAGACCATGACCATGCATGTTATTCTTTGCATAGGACTGTTCTTAGTGAGATAAGACCTTATTAGACTATGATTGATGGGGGTTTGACCTAGAAGGAGTACGATCACCTTTAAATTTCGAGGACAAAATTATTTTAAGGGGGATAGACTTGTCACTACCGTATTTTCTAGAAAAAGGTATTTTGGTCATTTTATAATTAATTAAATATTGTGCATATTAAATATTTATTTATTGTATTATTTATTTATTATTAGCATGATAGATTTATTTATTTTGGACTTGTGTTAGTGGACCTAACTAGTTTAGTTTAGACCTATGGACCAACATGTATTAATTGTTAGAATTGATCCCAACTAGAAAGCCCATTAATTAGGAGGATGATTAAATTCATTAAACCATTGGACTAGAAGCTTTCCTCAATTAATTTCTTCATGAGAGGCCCCAAGGGGTATTTTAGACTTTACATAGTAGCTTGAGGGAGGGGGCAAGTGAGGCCTATATAAAGGGGATAAAAACTTTCTCTCTCTTCATTTTTCATTCCAAATCTAGATCTAGAATTTCCCTCAACCAAATTTCATCAAATTCCTACCAAATTTTCACCAAATTACTTCTCAAATCACCATTAGAGACTAGAAGATCAAGGATCTAGAAGGAGGAAGTAAGGATCTACAAAGAGGAGCAAGGATCTACAAGTTGGAAGCTAATTTCACCAATTTTGGAGGTTTCATTGAGAATCCATCTCCCAATAGGTATAATTCAGTTTTTCCCCTTAAAATAGCTTCTAAATCTGAGATTTAATCATGAATAATCAACCCATATGTATGTACTACCCATAGGATTTGGTTTTGTGTTCATAGGAGACCTTTGGAGAAAGTTATGGTACTTTTTGTGTCAATTTTGGGAGAATTCCGAAAATGACTTTTGTTGTGTGTGTCAATTGATCCTATAGATCAATTTGGCATATGTTTATGTGTTTGGGGTTAGTGTCGTATCCATAATTGGGTACATGTAGGTCGTATCCCAATAATTTGGTGATACGTGTTGTTTTGGGGGTTTTTCCTCCGACACGGGACTTTGTACATGTCGTATTTTGACACGGACACATAGATCTACATTTGATACTTTGTTTTATTCATAAATATTATATGTGATTTGTTTGTATCCTTCGGGGTAAAATTGGATGTGTGGTGGACTCGTGTCGCATGCGTATCCTAGATCTAGTGTGATACGGTGTGATACGCTCCAATTATTATGTGTTTATGTGTAGATCTAATTAATTGTGCTTTAATTCTTGAATTATAATTGTGTATGTATCTATATATATTATATATGTATTATGTATATTTATTATAGTGTTTATTGTATCATAGATCTATGTATTATATATGTATTAATAGAATATATATTATGTAGCTTTCTTCTACATGCATTAATATATATGTTATAATATATGTTAGGGATGTAAATATATGTATATATTTTATATAATATATGTGTATGTTTAATTAAGTAATTAGATTATTTATATATGATTATATATATATATATATATATATATATATATATATATATATATATATATATATATATGTATGTAGATATATATTTATAAGTGGTAGCATATGTATATATATTTATAGTAGATATATTTATATGTGGTTATATATATAGTTATATTATATATTGTTATGTATTTATATTATTATATGATTATATATATGTATACATATATGTATAGTTATATATACATATTACTATATGTGTGTGTGTATGTTACTATGTGGTATTTTATACAATTTACTATGTATAAGTGTATGTATAGTTATATATAGTTTTATATATTTATTGTATAAATATATATATGTATTTAAATTTATATATATGTATTTAAATTTATATTGTATAAATATATATATATATGGTAGGTTATATATATGTATTTATATATATATTGTGTATATATATACATATATTTTTAGCGACAATAGCGAGCCAGAAGTGTCGCAACAGCAGCAACAAATACAAATAATAGCAGCTTTTCAGCGACAGCAGTCAGCGACAGTTGCAGAAAACTGTCGCTGAAACAACAGTGTATCAGCAGAGTATCAGAAGCTTCAGCGACAGTTTTTAGTGACAGTGCAGGAAACTGTCACAAAAATTGCAGTGTATCTATATACACAGCAGCTTTCTGTGACAGTGGACAGGGTATTTAGCGACAGTTTGGCAGTTTTTAATATATTAGGTATTAATATATATATAGATATATATGTATATATATATGATAATTATTATATATATAAATATGTTCCTAATTGCTATTTGTATTATAGTATACTATATATGTATATATTTAGTTGTAGCATATAAATTTATTAGAATAATTAGTATACTTTAGTTATCAATTGTTATGAGTATTTTTTATATATTATATATTTGTAGGTATGTAGGTATGTATATACGTATATATGTATTAATAGTTAGCGTGTAGTTGGTAGTTATTATTATTCTATTAGTACATACTAGAGTTATATTGGATTGATATATGTAATTATTGATGGGTAGTTAGTATATATATGAGATTTTGGTAATTACCTTGAGATATCAAGGTAAGTATCAAGATATACCAAGGTATGAGTAGTAGGTATTGGCATAAGTAATAGGATAGTTGTAAACTAATTATGGGTTGGTATTAAGGTGACTAAAATAAGGTATATAGTATTATATAAATATTAAATGCATAGTAGTTTATAATTATTGTTGGGTAGTTAGTATAAATAAGGTTTTGAATTTACCTTGAGATGCCAAGGTAAGTATCAAGGTATTGGAGGATAATCAAGGTATTGGGTTTGGATATCAAGATAGAGGTTTAGTATTGCGATACCAAGTTGGTTCGAAATCAAGGTATCCATTTAGCATTTGTAATTAGGATTTTATATATATAATATTGTTTGATATGTACATATGTGTTATATTTATCCCTTGTTTGCGTATCCTGAGATACGGTATCTTAGTATCCTAAGATTTAGTTTGTATGGCCTAGATTCATAGTGTGTGAGCCCAATATCTTTGAGTTAGACTCATGCAACATAGAAATAGGTAGTTGACCATAATTTGACTATAGTTGACCATAGTTGACTTAGAGTTGACATAGTTTGACTTTTGACCTAGAAATGAAATTTATGACCTAGAAAGTTGACTAGTTTAATTTATTTCTCTTCCCAAAAACTTGTATTAATGCAATATTTCATATATAGGTCTGTGACACCAGTTCGGACATTATTTTTCATCATTTGCTCTGGACCACAGGCGAGTACATTCTCTGATAGTTTCCATTATTTGATTACCACTATAATTCAAGTATTTAGAAATGTTACTTATGATTCTTGACACGATGGTACACGGATTGGTATTGTTATTGGATCGTTAGTCATGGGATGTTACCTAGATTATGGATATGGTATCGGATACTGTCCTTGTTGGTATTGGATAGCATTGAATATTATAGATTAAACATTGGATACATTGGCTAGTGACGTGTCATGATTCGATCCATCATATCAGTCGGGGTGGGGGAAATACCAATTAAATATGTGATCAAAAAACTATCGGCTAGTAGTGTAATCATTGGCTACTAACTAACCATGCAATTCACGTATGGTTGAGTTAGCTCCTTAGTGTAATCATTGAATCTCCCAGGCCGATCATATATTTAGTTCATATATCAAATCACATAGTTATTGCAGATTCCATTATTCAGTTTATTGATTTCCTTGTTCTATTCTGACATTATAGTTCATTCCTTTATTCTTGTACGCATTGATTATATTTTGTTGTTAGTATTGCATATTCTCTCATTGTTCTTGATTATCAGTTATATCCTCATCGTAGATAGCATCTTCTATTCTACTGCTTTATAGTTTTTGTCAATTAATTGGAACTGCTATTGGGTTGTACTTCGCTCCATTCCTGACTGAAAAATATTTTTCAGAGGATCCGGGAGATTGGTGTCCGACATACTACGGACCTCAGCCTATAGACGGTGCAGAATTGGACCCACTAGTTCTGGAGTGACTGTCGAGAGATTTAGCCGGATTCACTAGTTAGCATAGTTAGTTCTCTTTAGCATTTTGGTACCGGATTTGTTTCTGACATATATTTGTGTTTGGATATTATTTCTATTTGTTGTTGTTATATTAACTGCATAGTTATGTTAGACTTCTGTGATATCCTCTCGTGCCATAGAAATGTGATTGAGTATTGTGTTGAATTAAGTTGATTACTCTTCTTGGAGTTGAGATATTATTGGAGAATTATACATTTTGTGAGAGAATTAGATAGTATAGTTGACCAAGACAGCGTTCTACCGCCGATGCTGCGGCGTAGGCTGGGCGTTGTTCCCGACTTGCATCCCTACACCGGGTGCGGGTCGTGACAGCCAGGACTCGTCGTATCCCCTCCACCTCCTCTTCCCTCGTCTTCGTCCCCGTCTCCTAGTCGAAACCCTAAATCACCTCCATCTCCAGCGCCGCCCCGAGCCCCGCACCATCGTCTTCTCGAGAAGACCCGACTGCTCCACCTAACTCCCGCCCCTCTCCTCGACGATCCTCCGCCTTGACCCTCCACCGTCGGCCATCTCCCCATCCCACAGCAGCCCCTCGCCAACACCTCGACGCACTCGCAGCCCTCCGCCTGAGCCGCCGGGTCCCATCTCCACCACTCACCGACCTCCACCCAGCTCCGACTAGTCCGTGCCCTAGCCGGCCGTCTACGCCCTCCTTCGGCCAGCCCCGGCATCCCCGCATCGAGCCCCAAACCCTAAACCCTAGGAAGCAGCGGACACGAAATAGTACAGCAGACACAGCACCAGACACGGACGCAGGACACGAAGCAGGACTCGGACACGACTCGGACACAGGAATTCAGAATTTTGGAGCCCTGTTCAGGTACTCACTTCTCTCTCTCCATAATTCCGTTTTTGATTTCGTCAGTTGCGTCGTATAGACTGTATGACCCTCTCGGTGCGCATGCAAACCGCTTGGGGCATCGCGTCCTGTGGCGATCGCGAACCGCGATCCAAAAACAAGAAAAATAATGCCCTGTTTTACCCCGGAACTGAGTGCGCCCCGCCAAACGGGACGACTTGGTCGTACTCGATCTTTACCGAAATGTGCGCGACGTTGATACGGACGTGCGAGATTTCGCAGAAGTTGATTTGGATGTGCGTGCACACCGAAATCAACGGGTATCCGCGGACACCGTCCCGTATCCGTTAGTTCTGGAATGCGCTGTAACTTTGTGTACACACGTCAGATCGAACAGAAACTTGCGCCATCGGACTCGTAGCAATACGCTGGTCCTGTGACCCAATTGCGTATCGTGGGCCCCACAGGATACTTGGTTCGATTCTGAGAACGTTTCCGAAACTTGGTTCGATTCTGAGAACGTTGACAAAATCGCGTATCGTGGGCCCCACAGGCTCCACTTGACGGACGATTTTGTGATCGGCTCATCGGAATCCAATTCTGGAAGTTCCATTGGGTTCGTATCATCGTTCCTGACTTGTTGACACTAAGTTTAACGAATTTGGAGACCTTCGACCCTGACACGCTTTTCGGTACAAAGTGGCCCACATATGGACCCCGCTTTGACCCGGAAATGTCATTTCTGCCCTTATGTCCAAATTGGACTTAAGGACAGGCGTTTCTAGCTATTTGATATTTTTTGAATCTAATGGTGATATTTATTTTAGCAACCGGAGTAGTACCTGCAGATCACACTGAGACCAGAGCTACAGTTGGAGCCAGAACCCCAGGCAAGTGTACCTTGCCAAATCCTGCAGTTCTTGCTACTTATTTCCTTGACTTAGTTATACATCAGTGGGCAAGTATACATTGCCAACTTTATATTTCTTGTTGCATTTTCTTGATTCATTATATTGTTCTGCATGCTTAACTTAGGACCGTGTGACGTACTTAGCGTCCGATTATTAGTCGGGTGCCAACACCGTACGCGGTGTTGTGTATTGTCATCTAGAGATGGATATTCGTGACCCCTTTGTATTCTCGTACTTGTCTTATCAAGTACAGTATAACCCAGGACACTTGACACTATTCATGGACAGGATCTTCCCGAGATATTCGTGGTGATTCTGTATAGGATGCAGGACTTGACATTGATATTATATTCCTAGAAATTATATGACTTGTGCATTAGATACGATCGTGCGTGACATGGACATGAGGTATCATGGACATGAGACGTATGATTACATTGGGTGGGGAGAGACACACAGGCTACAGGCTGACCATATATATACACCCCTATTATTGTGAGGCACAAGACTCTTAAGCTCGAGCTTGGCCCATTACTCATTATTACTGCTGCTACCGGCTCCCCGACACAGAGCTTGTAGCGGCGTCAGCCTGAGTTCTAGTGCTGCTCTCATCTTGCATATCACTTAGTTGGTTATTTAGTATTCCCTTATTGTTCCATCTATTGCTGGAGAGACCCGCAGGCTACAGGTTGACTATATTATGTCGGCTACTCAGTCTCCCGCTGAGCTAGACCATCTCATGATACCACTGCTACCGGCTCCCCTACACAGAGATTGTAGTTGTTTCAACCTGAGTACTATTGATGTTCTCTCTTGCATTTCACACAGATGATTACCTACTTACCCTATTTACTTCATTATTTATTATTACACTGTATTTGGCATGTCGATTTCTGTACCTTGTTATGTCCCCTGAGGACCTGGATACCGGACTTTGTCCCCAGGATTAGCAGAGGAGATCCACCTGGAGTTATACAGTACAGGAGCATTATCAGGAGCAGAAGCAGGAACAGGAGCAGTTACTGGAGCAGAACCAGGATCTGATGACGAGATCATACCAGAGGACTTCTCTTGAGTATTGGCGTGAGATTACTCATTTATTTCTATTTCCAGTTCCTTTATTTTCCAGTCTATTGCATTTATGTATCAGACTTGTCCTCGGATTGTTCTTCGAGACACTTTATTGAGATTGTTAGTTTATTCTTATTTGCATTAATGTTGGCATTTGATCTGTGATTATCTGTTGTGGATGAGATTAGCATAGACTATGACTTGTATCATTGGACCTATTTATTCTTATATTACAGCTTAAGCATGCCCCGATGGATCCATTAAATTGGGTTTGTCCATCGGTGTGTGCTGCTGGCCATTATCACTCGTCTGGTCCCTCGGTATTTTGGGACTGGGGCGTGACATGGTTTTTGTGGTGGCCCATGCAGGTCAACAACTAAATTGTTTTGTTTCAACTTAGGGACCGAGCAAGCCTGCAATAGGAATAGGATAAGTTTTAGGATCTCATCAACTTGCTCGAAATGTTCTTGATATCTATATCAAATTCAAATTAATTTCTTGACTCGTATCCTGCCTTGATTCATGAGCGCCCTTATAGTTTATTTTGGTTGCAGAGAAATGAATCCCCAAGTCGGCGAAGAGACTCATCCAGGAACACAACAAGGTGTTGTGGTTACCCATGAAGATGAAGTGACACCAGTTGGTGTAGGTCAATCATCACAACAACGTAGTCCAATAAGTCAGCATACCTCGAGGATCCAGGAAGATGACGTTCCACCATCGACGCAGTTTACTCCACCGATGCCTACCGTTCCATAAGGGCAGGCTATGGACGAACAACGAATGTTTCGAATGTTCTACGCGATGATGCAAGACCATCAGAAGGTTCAGGAAGAAGCTCAGCAGATCCAAGCGGAGAAGTTCATCGATAGATTCAGCTCAGAGTTACGGAAGTTAATCAGCCCCGCTGCAACCACCTTAGACGAGGATGTTCTTACTACAGCAAGATCCATGGAGTGCGACACAAGGATAGGGTCCAGTCAGAAGTGGCCGTATACATCAGCACCAGACCAAGCACAACAAGAAAGAGTTGCAAAGCGACCACAGATTAATCCACCACCAAGAGCAGTACCCAGAGCCTCATTCCTTCCTACTTGTTACTATTGTGGCAAGATAGGCTATATTGAAAAAGAATACAGACGCAAGTTAGGATTATGCTTGATTTGCGGAACCAATCAACACTTAGCCAAGGACTGTTCTCAGCATCGAGAGAAAGCATTGCTGATTCATCAACCAGCCACATCAGCACCAGTCGGAGCACCACAGGAAGAAATTACAAAAAGTTCTCACATGCACCAGCCACCAGAAGCATCTCCACAAGTACTACCTGTCTGTCCATATTGTCGCACGCGAGGCCACATAGAGAACGAGTGCAGACGCAAAAGGAAATTATGTTTAGCTTGCGGATCCAGCCAGCATTTATTAAAGGAATGCCCCGAAAGTCGAGAAAGAGCGCCAATGTCACCAGCACCAACGCCAGCCTCTCCAGCATTGGAAGCACCGCAAACGAGAGTTGAAGGAGTCAGACCACCAGCCCCAGGAGGGAATCAGCCGAGGCCACCCTTGGCACCACAAGCAACACTCTTCCAGCAGGCTCAACAACAGCAGAGGAATCAACTGCAAGGACGTGAACAAGCTCCAGCGATGACTTTAGAAGACGCACAGACCCATGGAGTAGCTAATGCGCAAAATTGTTCGTAGTTATCTGTTTATCGATTTGTTTATCTCGTGCCTATTGGTTCGTGACCTCAGCCTTAACATATGTAGTTTTGAACTGCTAATAATTTATAACCTAGAATGTTTTTATAATTGATAACTGTAGAGATGGTAGAGTCTTTTGTTATTGCTTAATTTGGTTGTCCTTGTGAACTTGAATTAAGTTGTACCTCCTTTTATCATCATCTAGCGTACTTATGTTCGTTGTACTACCTTGACTTATGCTGCTATATTATAGCCTAGTTTTTGCAAGCCTATTCTTTATCAAGCTTGTTCAGGACATATGTGTTATTGGGCCCTGATCAACCCCACTAATACAATTGTCTATTCAGAATCAATGTATTACGGTCTGATCAACCTTAGTGCATTTGGTTCGCTCTTCGCACGACTATTTCACGTGGATTGAGTTATATAGTTGACTAGTATACTTGCCCTCTAGATATGTCTGAATATATCGTATCAGTTACATAACTGTACTAATACGAGCATGCGAACAAAGGATTACCAGAATAGGATATCAATCCACAATTGTCTTGACAAATCCCTTTTGAATCCGTTAAACGCCTTGATCCTGATACTTCTATTCTACTACCTTACTCTTGAACTCTTTATTATTTATCTTCGTCTTCCATTATTTTGGAAAGATGAAACCTGGTGCTTGGTATAAGATTGAGATATAGACAGTACTAGATATATCCCTCATGCCGGTCGCATTGTTGATGACCCTTTTAGTTGTGATTGAGGGAATACCATAGGTGATATGTTGGTGTTAAAGACTTGAGGATTCAATAACATGATTAAATAAGTTGGGGCATAGCTTTATTAGATGGATAGCCTTAGATGATAGATGGGTAAATTCTAAGTTGGGTAGAGACCGCAATATTCACTTGAGAGAAATCCTTTAGACTGTAATCAAGTGAGATTGGATAGAGAGAACCCTACCATATTTTAATTTTGAGGAAGAAATTTTTATAAGTTGGGTAAATTATAAGCCCCCTGATTTTCAGTAATTATTAATTTGGATTTTTCGTAATTTTTCAGGATTTTTCTGTAATTAATACCTAGGCCTTTGGTAATTAAATGATTTTTAATTACTGATAAATAATATTAAAATATTATAAAAATAATATTTTATGGGTTAAAATGGAAAACCGGACATAGGGTAATTTTTTGTGAATTTATTGGACTCCGAAAACAGTTTTAAAGCCCTAAAAACTATTAATAAATAAACCAATTAAACCCTGAAATAAATCGGGTTTATTTGAAATAAACCAAACCAACCCAGACCCGGTTCAGTTGAACCGAACCCAGCCTTATCGGGTCGGGTCGGATCTAAACCCGCAGACCCAAACCCGCAGACCCAAACCCGCACTTAAAACAATAGCGGGTCGGGCCGGATTCATGTGAACCCGACCCGCGGACCCGAATCCAAACCCAAGCCTGAACCCTAATCCTAAATCCCCTCGGGATCACTGTAGCAGCCTATTTATGGGCCTCGACTTCCGTGCCGCCGCTGCAAACCCTAATTTCTTCCGCCTTGCCTGAACCCTAGTTTCACTCAGCCCCGCCTGAGCCGACGCTGCCCTCCGCCCTGACTCAATCACCACCGCCCTCTTCTTCCTCCACCATCGAACACCGAGCACAGCCACGTCGACCCCCGCCGCTGCATCGAGATCAGCCACGACCTCGCCTTTCCTCCACCTCGCTCCGCCCGGACTCGCCGTATCCCCTCCACCTCCTCCTCCCTCGTCTTCGTCCCCGTCTCCTAGTCGGAACCCTAAATCCCCTCCATCTCTAGCGCCGCCCCGAGCCCCGCACTATCGTCTCCTCGAGAAGACCCGACTGCTCCACCTAACTCCCGCCCCTCTCCTCGACGATCCTCCACCTCGACCTTCCATCGTCCGCCATCTCCGCATCCCACAGCAGCCCCTCGACAATACCTCGACGCACTCGCAGCCCTCCGCCTGAGCCGCCCGGTCCCATCTCCACCACTCACCGACCTCCACCCAGCTCCGAGTAGCCCGTGCCCTAGCCAGCCGTCTACGCCCTACTCCGGCCAGCCCCGGCATCCCAGCATCGAGCCCCAAACCCTAAACCCTAGGAAGCAGCGGACACAAAATAGTACAGCAGACACAGCACCAGACACGGACGCAGGACATAAAGCAGGACTCGGACACGACTCGGATACAGGAATTCCGACTTTTGGAGCCCTGTTCAGGTACTCACTTCTCTCGCTCCATAATTCCGTTTTTGATTCCGTCAGTTGCGTCGCGTAGACTGTATAACCCTCTCGGTGTACGTGCAAACCGCTCGGGGCATCGCGTCCTGTGGCGATCGTGAACCGCGATCCAAAAACAGGAAAAATAATGCCCTGTTTTACCCCGGAACTGAGTGCGCCCCGCCAAACGGGACAACTTGGTCGCACTCGGTCTTTACCGAAACGTGCGCGACGTTCATACGGACGTACGGAATTTCGCAGAAGTTGATTTGGATGTGCGTGCATACCGGAATCAACGCGTATCCGCGGACACCGTCCCGTATCCGTCAGTTCTGGAATGCGCTGTAACTTTGTGTACACACGTCGGATCGAGAAAAAACTTGCGCCATCGGACTCGTAGCAATACGCTGGTCCTGTGACCCAAGTTTGGTTCGATTCTGAGAACGTTGACAAAATCTCGTATCGTGGGCCCCACAGGCTCCACTTGACGGGCGATTTTGTGATTGGCTCATCGGAATCCAATTCTGGAAGTTCCATTGGGTTCGTATCATTGCTCCTGAATTGTTGATACTAAGTTTAATGAATTTGGAGACCTTCGACCCTGACACGCTTTTCGGTACAAAGTGGCCCACATGTGGACCCCGCTTTGACCCGGAAATGTTATTTCTGCCCTTATGTCCAAATTGGACTTAAGGACAGGCGTTTCTAGCTATTTGATATTTTTTGAATCTAATGGTGATGTTTATTTCAGCAACCGGAGTAGTACCTATAGATCACACTGAGACCAGAGCTACAGTTGGAGCCAGGACCCCAGGCAAGTGTACCTTGCCAAATCCTGCAGTTTTTGCTACTTATTTTCTTGACTTAGTTATACATCAGTGGGCAAGTATACATTGCCAACTTTTTTTCTTGATTCATTATATTGTTCTGCATGCTTAACCTAGGACCGTGTGACGTACTTAGCGTCCGATTATTAGTCGGGTGCCAACACCGTACGCGGTGTTGTGTATTGTCATCTAGAGATGGACATTCGTGACCCCTTTGCATTCTCGTACTTGTCTTATCAAGTACACTATAACCCAGGATACTTGACACTATTCATGGACAGGATCTTCTCGAGATATTCGTGGTGATTCTGTATAGGATGTAGGACTTGACATTGATATTATATTCCTAGACATTATATGACTTGTGCATTAGATACGATCGTGCGTGACATAGACATGAGACATCATGAACATGAGACGTATGATTACATTGGGTGGGGAGAGACACACAGGCTACAGGCTGACCATATATATACACCCCTATTATTATGAGGCACAAGACTCTGAAGCCCGAGCTTGGCCCATTACTCATTATTACTGCTGCTACCGGCTCCCCGACACAGAGCTTGTAGCGGCGTCAGCCTGAGTTCTAGTGCTGCTATCATCTTGCATATCACTTAGCTGGTTATTTAGTATTCCCTTATTGTTCCATCTATTGCTGGAGAGACCCGCAGGCTACAGGTTGACTATATTATGTCGGCTACTCAATCTCCCGCTGAGCTAGACCATCTCATGATACCACTGCTACCGGCTCCCCTACACAGAGCTTGTAGTTGTTTTAACCTGAGTACTATTGATGTTCTCTCTTGCATTTCACACAGATGATTACCTACTTACCCTATTTACTTCATTATTTACTATTACACTACATTTGGCATGTCGATTTCTGTACCTTGTTATGTCCCCTGATGACCTGGATACCGGACTTTGTCCCCAGGATTAGCAGAGGAGATCCACCTGGAGTTATACAGTACAGGAGCATTATCAGGAGCAGAAGCAGGAACAGGAGCAGTTACTGAAGCAGAACCAGGATCTGAGGACGAGATCATACCAGAGGACTTCTCTTGAGTATTGGCGTGAGATTACTCATTTATTTCTATTTTCAGTTCCTTTATTTTCCAGTCTATTGCATTTATGTATCAGACTTGTCCTCGGATTGTTCTCTGAGACACTTTATTGAGATTGTTAGTTTATTCTTATTTGCATTGATGCTGGCATTTGATATATGATTATCTGTTGTGGATAAGATTAGCATAGACTATGACTTGTATCATTGGACCTACTTATTCTTATATTACAACTTAAGCATGCCCCGATGGATCCATTAAATTGGGTTTGTCCATCGGTGTATGCTGATGGCCATTATCACTCGTCTGGTCTCTCGGTATTTTGGGACTGGGGCGTGACAAGGCGATCAGCGACGGAATCTATCACCGATTTCCGTCAGCTCAAGCCTCGTACCTTTTCTGGTAAAGAGGGGCCAACAGAAGTTCATGAATGGCTCACGAACATACAGCACCAGTTGGAAGCAGCTGAACTTCCGAGAGAGAAATGGATGACTGCAGTCAGGATGCAGTTAACAAAAAATGCACATCACTGGTGGTTAGTAGAAGAGAGGAGGCTCGGACAGGACCGAGTCACTTGGGAAGAGTTCTCCAGACTCTTCCGAGAGATGTATATTCCAGCAGTTGCACGATCAGAGCTCAGAGACAAGTTCAACCGCCTTATCCAAGGTAATATGACAGTGGAAGAATACAACGCAAAATTTATTCGTCTAAGCCGCTTTGCCCCAACCTTGATTTCGACAGAGGAAGAGAAAGCTGAGAAGTTCTTTGACGGACTGAAATTCGAGCTCCAGAGATTGATTGGGTCGGTCGCACCTACATCATATACCGACGTCCTTGCAGCAGCACGACGCATGGAGCGCGTCGCTATAAAGGAGTCAAATCTGAAGAGGCCAATCACATCAGCACCATCCAGGACAGCACATGGGGATTCTGCAAAACGATCCCAGAGGGGTATGCCAGATAGAGCAGCACACAGGGCCATATCCCTTCCTTTTTGTCACTACTGCGGCAAGGTAGGACACATTGAGAGAGAATGCAGGCGTAAGTTGGGACTATGTCTGAGCTATGGATCCAACCAGCATCTATCCAGGGACTGTTCTGAACGCAGAGACGGAGCACAGAGACTAGCTTTACCTGCACCATGACCAGCTTATCCAGCAGTAGGGGCACCGCAGACAGGAGCTGGAGGAGTCAGGATACCAGCTCCAGGAGGATACCAGCAGAGACCACCACTGGCACCACAGGCAGCCCTATTTCAGCAAGCTCAGTAGCAGAGAGGTCCAGCTCATGGACGAGGACAGGCATTCACAATGGCTGTAGAGGAGGAAGCTACTGCAGGCGAGGTTATCGCAGGTACTATTTTAGTAGCTTCATTACCAGCGGTAGCTTTATTTGATTCTGGAGCATCGTATTCATTTATAGCAGCTAGCTTTGTAGCCACCCATAGAGTAGCTACCGCACCCCTTCCAAAGATAAAGAGAAATCTTACGGAAGGTGGAATTATTCCGGTTAGTGACGTCTGTAGATCATGTTCTGTAGTAGTCTGTGGAAGAGAGATGCGCGCTCAATTTCTGATCTTTTCCATGCCAGATTATGATGTTGTACTTGGTATGGACTGGTTAAGTCAGTACCATGCGACTCTTGATTACCGACTTGGAAAAGTTATATTTAGATCGCCTGGACATCCAGAATTTGAGTTTCTTCGAGGAGCAGTAGAGCAAGGAGTTCAGCCTACTCTTAGGGTACTATCTGTAGAAGGGGAGACAGGTTACCCAAGAGTCATATCAGAGTTTGTGGATGTATTTCCTGATGATCTTCCAGGCTTACCACCTGATCGGGAAATAGAATTCACAATAGACTTAACTCCAGGAGCAGAGCCTATCACTTCATTAGTATATCGGTTAGCACCTAAGGAGTTAGTGGAGTTGAAGGAACAAGTTGATAATCTTTTGGAGAAGGGTTTCATTCAGCCCAGTGTTTTACCTTGGGGAGCACCCATATTATTTGTGCCGAAGAAGGATGGAACAGTACAATTGTGCATTGACTACAGGGCACCAAATACTGTGACCATCAAGAACAGGTATCCCTTACCACGCATTGATGATCTATTCGATCAATTGAGTGGTGCTAGGGTATTCTCGAAGATTGACTTTAGATCCGGCTATCATCAGATTAAAGTAAGGAAGGAGGATATACCGAAGACAGCCTTCAGGACCAAGTATGGACATTATGAGTTCTTGGTAATGACGTTTGGTTTAACCAACGTGCCAGTAGTATTTATGAGTTTGATGAACAGAGTTTTTTATTAGTACTTGGATAAATTTGTAGTCGTGTTTATTGATGACATTCTAGTATATTCTAAGAGCCACGAAGAGCACGAGGAGTATCTCAGAATTGTGTTAGAGACATTGAGACATGAGAAGTTATATGCCAAACTCAGTAAGTGTGAGTTTTGTATGGATAAAGTGTCTTTCTTGGGACATATCATCTCAGGAGAAGGACTTTCAGTTGATCCGAAGAAGGTTGCTGCAATAGAGACTTGGCCTACTCCTACATCAGTTGCAGAAGTGAGAAGTTTTCTCAGACTTGCAGGATATTACCGGAGGTTTATAGAAAATTTTTCAAGGATTGCAAAACCGATGATGAAGCTGACACATAAAGACCAGGAGTTTGTATGGACAGAAGACTGCCAGAAGGCCTTTGAAGAACTAAAGAGAAGATTAACAACAGCACCTGTCTTGATTCTTCCTTCAGGGTCAGGAGGTTTTATTGTTTACAGTGATGCATCAGGTAGTGGACTAGGATGTATTTTGATACAACATGGCAAAGTCATTGCTTATGCATCGAGACAGTTGAAGGTCCATGAGAAGAACTATCCAACACATGATCTGGAGCTAGCAGCAGTTATATTTGCACTGAAGATTTAGAGGCACTATCTTTATGGAGAGAAGGTAGACATCTTTACTGATCACAAGAGTCTGAAGTATGTATATACTCAGAAGGAGCTTAACATGAGGCAGAGACGTTGGCTTGAATTGATGGAAGATTTTGACATAGATCTGTAGTATCATCCGGGAAAGGCAAATGTCGTAGCAGACGCACTCAGCAGGAAGCCTACGGCTTATTTCTTGACGGTGCAGCCCGAGTTATTGAGAGATCTACAGGAGCTTAAGATAGAGGTTGTTTTACCAGGACAAAGTGGCGTACTAGCTAATCTTGAAGTTAAGTCGTCACTTGTGGAAAGAATTAAAGAGGCATTGCCCACCGATGCTAGATTCCGAAGACTCAAAGAGAGGACAGAAGCAGGCATGCAGACAGGACTTCGCGTACATGAAGATGGGACATTACGGTTTGGGAATCGCTTGTATGTTCCAAATAGAGAATTAAGACAGGAGTTAATAACTGAAGCACATAGCTCCATATACTCTGTTCACCCAGGAGGAACCAAGATGTACCGAGACTTGAGGCAGTATTATTGGTGGCATAGAATGAAAAAGGAGATTGCAAGATTTGTGGCTAAATGTTTAGTCTGTCAGCAAGTAAAGGCCGAGCATCAGAGGACTGCAGGTATGTTACAGCCACTTCCTATACCAGAATGGAAATGGGAACATATCACGATGGATTTTGTCATAGGATTTCCAAGGAGCCCCAGCGGAAAAGATGCAGTATGGGTTATCGTGGATCGACTCACTAAATCGACATATTTCTTGCCATTTAGAGTTGGACAGTCCACAGAGGTACTAGCCGACATGTATATGTGACAAATCGTAAGATTACATGGAGTGCCGGTTAGTATTGTATCGGATCGAGATTCGAAGTTTACATCTCATTTCTGGAGAAGCATGAAAAGACTCTGGGCACCAGACTCAAATTCAGCACAGCTTACCATCCACAGACAGATGGTCAATCGGAGCGCACGATTCAGATCTTGGAGGATATATTGTGATCGTGTATGATAGACTTTGGAGGATCTTGGGAAGATCATTTACACTTAGTAGAGTTCTCCTACAATAACAGTTATCAGGCCAGCATTCAGATGGCACCATTCGAGGCATTATACGGAAGGAAGTGCAGATCGCCTATATGTTGGAGTGACGTTGGTGAATGTCAAAATACTGGGTCCAGAATTGGTAACACAGACAGTGGAGAAGGTAAAACAGATTCAGAATCACCTTCGAGCAGCCCAGGACAGACAGAAGCATTGGGCTGATACTCACAGACATTCCCTAAAGTTCAAAGAAGGAGAGCACGTATTCTTGAGAATTTTGCCCACTCGGGGTACTATCAGATTTGGGAGCAGAGGCAAGTTGAGGCCAAGGTATATTGGGCCGTTTGATATTCTAGAGCGCATTGGTGAGGTGGCTTATCGTCTTACATTACCTCCATCCTTAGAGGGAGTGCATGACGTATTCCACGTCTCACAGCTGAGAAGGTACGTGACCGACCCAAGTCACGTAGTCGATCATTCAGAAATTGCAGTGGGCCCTAGCTTGAGATATGAAGAACAACCAGTTGGCATACTCGACATCAGTGAGAAGACATTGCGAGGACAGACAATCAGACTGGTCCGTGTAGCTTGGAAATATCATTCTCCTGGCGAATCGACCTGAGAACGGGAGGATTGTATGCGCCAGCGTTTTTCTCACTTGTTCGCGGATGCAGTTATCACCTAAACATTCTTGTAATTATCTTAGTTCTTCCCTTTAGTAGTTCATTCTTTGATTGCGAGGACGCAATCCTCTTAAGGGGGATAGATTGTAAATACCCTGATTTTTTCAGAATATTATAATATAAAATTTTCCCATATTTTTGGTATTTTCTGGAAGAAGAACCATAGTAATTATGATTAAAAGATTTTTAAATGATGATTATTAATATTGAAATATTATGGAAATAATATTTTATGGTATAAAATGGAAAACCGGACATAGGGTAATTTTCTGCGACTTTATTGGACTCCGGAATCATTTTTAAAGCCCTAAAAACTATTGTAGAATTAAACCGAACCAAACACTGCCTGAACCCGATTCTCTAAACCAAATTAAACCAAACCAACCCGCAACACTGAACCGAACCAACCCAGCTTAGCGGGTCGGGTCGGGTCGGATCCATCAAACCCGACCCAAAACCCTAACCTGATTCCCCCGCCGGAAATATTGTTCACCCCTATAAAAAACCCCTCGAAGTCTGTGCCCAGACTTCGTAAACCCTAGCTTGCCGCGCCGTCACCTCTCTCCGACCTACCCCGTCTGAACCCTAGGCCCTCCGCCCTCGACGACTCCTTCCTCGTCCACCCGCACAGCCGCTCGAACCCGACGCCGTCGATCTCCCCGCCTCTGCCCAACCGCCCATCTCCAGCAGCCCTTCGCCCACGGCCACCCGACCCGACTTCTCTCTCATCCCCTCGACTCCGGCGCACCGCCCGCGTCCGCCCTCATCCCCCTCTTCCCCGACTCCACCACCATCGACGACCACCCGCAGCCCCGATCTCCTTCTCCGTCCAGACGACCCCAGCAGCCGCTACCCCGCCGTCAGGCCGCCCGACCTCACCACTGCCACCCGCGAGCGCCTCCCCGCTCGTCGGGTGACCCAACACAGCAGCCCTAGGCTGGCCGTCCGCTGCCCTAGCCCCGGACACGGCCAACGCGGACCCAGCAACATCTTGGACACGTGAAACTCAGATTCACGGAGCCCTGTTCAGGTAGCGTATCCTCTCGCCTCGTATTTCTGTTTTCGATTTCGTTTGTTGCAACGCGTAGACTGTATAACCCTCTCGATGCCCATGCAACCCGCTCGGTGTGTCGCATCCTGTGGTGATCGCATACCGCGATCCAAAAATAGGAAAAATAACGCCATGTTTTACCCCTGAACTGAGTGCGCCCCGCCAAACGGGATGACTTGGTTACACGCGGTCTTTAACGAAATGTGCGCGATGTTGATACGGACGTGCGGGATTTTGCAGAAGTTGATTTGGATGTGCGTGCACACCGAAATCAATGCGTATCCGCCGACAACGCCCCATATTCGTCCAACTTGGAATACGCTGTAACTTTGTGTACATACGTCGGATCGAGGCAAAACTTGTGCCATCGGACTCGTAGCAATACGCTGGTCCTGTGACCCAAGTTTGGTTCGATTCTAAGAACGTTGACAAAATCGTGTATCGTGGGCCCCATTGGCTCCATTTGACAGGCGATTTTGTGATTGGCTCATCGGAATCCAATTCTGGAAGTTCCGTTGGGTTCGTATCATCGTTCCTGACTTGTTGACAGTGATTTTAAGGAATTTGGAGAACTTTGACCCTGACACATTTTTCGGTGCAAAGTGGCCCACTTATGGACCCCGCTTTGGCCCAGAAATGTCATTTTTGCCCCTGTGTCCAAATTGGACTCAAGGACAGGCGTTTATAGTTATTTGATATTTTTTGAGCCTATTGGTGATGTTTATTACAGCTTTTGGAGGAGTACCTACAGGATCCACTGATATAGGGACAGCTGTTGGTATTCAAACCCCAGGCAAGTGTACCTTGCCAAACTCTGCAGTATTGTTACATATTTTTTTTGCTTCATTCATATTGCTGTGTTTGCTTAACCTAGGACCGTGTGACTTACTTAGCGTCCGATTAATAGTCGGGTGCCAACACCGTACGCGGCGTTGGGTATGGTCATCTAGAGATGGACATTCGTGACACTTTATATTCTCGTACTTGTCTTATCAAGTACATTATGACCCATGACACTTGACACCATTCATGAGACAGGATCTTCCTGAGATATTCATGGTAATTCTGTATAGCATACAGGTTTATGACATAGACATTATATTCATAGATATTATATGACTGGTTGCATTAGCTATGATCCCGCTTGACATGGACATGAGACGTTATGGTCATGATATGCGTGGTTACATTGGATGGGGAGAGACACACAGGCTACAGGCTGTTCTATATATATCTACTACTATTGTGAGGTCGTAGACTCTCGTAGCAGAGCTAGGCACATTACCGATTATTACCGCTACCGGCTCCCGACACCGATCTTGTAGTGGCTCAGCCTGAGTACTCGTGATGCTCTCATCTTGCATTTTCACATAGATGATTATATAGCTTACCCAATTTATTTCATTATCTGCTGCACTGCATTTATTTTGGATTATATTTTATGTACCTTGCTATGTCCCCTGAGGACCTGGATCCGGATTATGTCCCCAGGATTTGCAGACGAGATCTATCCTGAGGTATACGGGACCGGAGCAGAAGCAGATACCGGAGCTGTACCGACACCCGAGGATGAGGTGTTAGCTGAAGACTTTTCCTGAGCATCCATGTTTCATGCTCAGTATTTACTTTATTCAGTCATTTATATTCTGGTCTGTTGAACCATTGTATCAGATATTTATCGGGTTGTTCCCTGAAGCACTTTGTTGAGAATGGTTGATGATTTGCATTTCTTATATTCTGTGGATCATATTTTATATCTTGTATGGATGAGGTTAGATGTGCCATATTATCGTAGACTTATTTTTACAGCTTAAGTACGCCCTGATGGATCCATTAAATTGGGTCTGTCCATCGGTGTGTGCTGCTGGCCATTATCACGCGTCCGGTCCCACGGTATTTTGGGACTGGGCGTGACACTGCTATTATTCCAGTAAGATCATGGGATACAAAGGGTAGTTCACACGTCCACTAAGTATTTTTCTACCCCATGAGTACAACATGGATTCAGAACCAGTCACGAAGAAATAACAATAATCCAGAACAGTCACGTATGTCATAACAATAATCCATTATACTAATACGTGTAACAAGTGTCGAGAATCAAATAATCAATACTAAGCATGCATTATAGAGACTATCAAGAATTGAAAGTAATTACGAAAATTTACTCGTCAGTGGTCCTTAGCTGTGGTTGGATCAGGTCAAAATTCAGAGTCCAAATCCTACGTATGATATATTACCATGTCAAAAGATAATTTATTTATTTCTAGAATAATTCTATAAATCCTATTTTAATTTTTTACTCTAAATTTTCGGTAAATTCCTAAATTTTATCAACTCGAGACTCATGGCACGCAAATCGAGGTGATCTGTTGACCAAAAAGTCAACCAATATAAACTCAACTTTTATGCATGATTTCATGTAGATTTCAGTATCATCCACATCCTGGAATTTATGACTCATCCGGATTCAAATTCGTTTGAAAATTATTGCACATACAAAATTGTATCGTGCAACGATGGTTGATTGCTAACCTAGAAGTTCTAGAGAATTAACAGCATAGAAATAATTTGAATTGAATTTAGGAAAACATATGTCGACGGTCTCGATGTTATGTTTTCGAAACTTTAAACGGTTCATGATTCGGATTCCTGGTTCTCCCGAAATCACAAAAACATCGAGACATATCTCTTTTTGGATATGCTGTACTCTACGAATTTTTTAGAATTTAATACTTTGAATTTTGTGAAAAAATTACATATTCAGAAAACTAACCTCAATACGGTTCGAAAGAAAGAAACAAGGATGCGTTTGGAGTCTGGAGCTACCCGCAATGGCTTCTGGAAAATCGAAGAACCCAAGATGACAATCCCCCAACCTTTCTCTCTCTCTCTAAAATTAATTCGGCAGAAAAGACGAAAACCTAAACTATATATATATATATATATATATATATATATATATATATATATATATTGTAGGGGAAGAAAATGTGGCTCACTGTGCCATGTGTCGAGCATCCGAGCAATCCCCTCGGGATCGAACGGTCTCGTTTCGGCGCGGCTTGGCTCGGTCGAGTCCGAGTCGAATTCGGACTCGGCTCGGATCGGGAGCTCGAGCTGCACCCGGACCCGCGCCCGGGGGTCACTGACAGGTAGGCCCCACCCTGCTGGCTGCGGTAGCTGACGCATGGGGCCGGCGACTACTTACTGGGTAATCCTTTTAGTTTATAATCAGAAACAGTTTTTAAAAAAGTTTTGGACTAAATAACTCAAAATAAATATTAAAAATAATCAGAAAAATTCCAAAAAATTCTAAAAAATATATTTAGTTATTTATAACCTAAAATCAAAGTTTAGGATAATTTTAATTAGGTTTGACACTAAAATAAATTCTTGAAAGTCCCAAAAAATTAGTGTTTTTGGTTTTAATTAACCAAAAATTATGGAAAAATTCTAATAGCCCCAAATTAAGCTAATAACAACATTTAAGCTAGAATTTTAGGATATGGAGGTTACAAGTCTACCCTTCTTAAAAAAAATTATCCTCAAAATTTGCGGCAGAACAAGTACAAATAGGAAAATACCTCATGATGCAAAAAGATAGGGGTAACGCTCTCGCATCTCGTCGTCTTTTTTCACATGGATTCACCAGGAGAGTGATCAAACCTGCTGCTTAAACAGCTGCTTGCTACCAGCCTATGATTAGGCCGGTCACCGGGGTTGAAGAAACTTCCCTCTAGGTGACACAAACCAAGGGAATTAATTGGTTATGAAGCACTTTATTTCTGTCGTCTAGGATATCCACCGGTTGCTCCAGATAGCAAAGACTCGGTCCAACCTCAAGCTCCGAATGATCGAATACAATGATAGGATATTCCACGTATCGCCACAGCTGGGACACATGGAACACGTTGTGTACTCCTTCTAATGTAGGCGGTAAGGCTAGTCGAAAGGCTACTGCCCCAACCTTCTCCAGAACATTGAAAGGTCCGATGAATCTTGGACTAGCTTTCCATCTCTACCAAAACTAATCGTACCACATGTCGGAGAGATCCTCAAGAATACTAAGTCGCCAACCCATGCCAAAACAGGAACTTAACGCATAATCTAAGAACATAATTTATATTTAAATAGATAAATTTATACTCCAAACTCTAACGGTCTACGGCGGCCATCGGCCCACTGCTTTTGTTTGTCCTGAGCCACACGAAGTCTCACTCTAATCTGCTTCATATTTTCTACCGCATCAATTACCATCTCTGGTCCTAATAGTACTCTCTCACCTACGTCACCCCAAGATAATGGAATCCGACATCTTCTACCGTACAAAGCCTCGAAAGGAGACATCTCGATACTGGCCTGATAGCTATTGTTGTATGCAAACTCTACCAGGTGAAGATGATCCTCCCATGAGTCACCAAAATTTAGTACACATGTCCGAAGCATATTCTCGACCGTCTGAATAGTCCTCTATGACTATCCATCCGTGTGAGGGTGGTAAACAGTACTAAATTTGAGTTGGGTACCCAAGCTTGCCTGGAAATTTCTCCAAAAGTGGGACGTAAAACTGATATCCTGATCGGAGATGATGCTCACTAGAACTCTATGCAGCCTGACTATATGTCTAACATATAAATCGGTAAGCTTCTCCGTGGACAGTCAAACTTTGAAGGGCAAAAAGTGGGCTGATTTGGTCAACCTGTCAACAATGACCCAAATCGCGTCCTTCCCTCTGAGAGTGCGTGAAAGTCCGGAAACAAAATCCATCGTAATATATTCCTATTTCCACTCAAGAATCAGTAGTGGCTGTAGAAATCCTCCTGATCTCTGCCTCTCGGCTTTGACCTATTAGTACAATAAATATCTTGAGACAAAATATGCTACCTCTCGCTTCATCCCATACCACCACACGAGTTCCCTCAGGTCCTTATACATCTTGTTAGCTCTCGGATTTATAGAATACTGGGAACGATGAGTCCCATGCATGATCTCTCCCCACAGGTCCCCACTAGGCACACTTAACCTAGTCTCGTGCCTTAGTGAACCATCCTCAGCAATAGCAAAATCCTCCATCAATCCTGCCTGTACCTGAGCTCTGAGGCTTCGTAGACCCTCATCCTGGTATTGTGTCTCTCGGATCTTCTCCATCAACCCCAACTGAATCTGCATGCACATCGTCTGCATCTCCACTCCTGGAATAATAATCTCGATGCCCAGGCTATCCAAGTTTACTAATAAGTGATGATCCGTTGTCAAGTACATCGCTACTAGATTTCTGCTCAATGTATCGGCAACTACGTTAGCCTTCCCTAGATGATACTGTAGTAAAATATCAAAATCTTTCATCATTTCTAGCCACCTGCGCTGTCTCATATTCAGCTCTTTCTGCGTAAAGACATACTTCAAGCTCTTATGGTAAGTGTATATTTCTACACGCTCTCCGTAAAGATAATGTCTCTACAGTTTAGAGCGAAGATCACCGCTACTAATTTCAAATCGTGAGTGGAATAGTTTTTCTCATGTGGTCGCAACTGTCTACACACATACGCCACCATATTCTTGTTCTGCTCTAGAACACATCTCAAGCCCGTTCCCGGATCATTGCTATAAATGACAAATTCACCCGTCCCCGATGGCACCGTCAAAACAGGCGTTATGGTCAACCTTTCTTTTAGCTCATTAAATGCAGCCTGATATTGTTTGGTCCACACAAACTGTACATCCTTCCAAGTGAGTCTAGTCAATGGCTCTGTGATCCGAGAAAAATCTTTCACAAATTTTCTGTAACAGCCGGCCAATCCTAAGATGCTTCTGATCTCTGCAACAGAACTCGGAGTGGTCCAAGACTCTACAGCAACAATCTTCTTTGGATCCACCGATATTCCATCTCCAGTCACCATTTGCCCAAGGAACTCTACCTTATCCAGGAAGAACTCATATTTCGAGAGTTTCTCATAGAACTTCTCCTTCCGAAGTGTCTCTAGCACAATCCTTAGATGCTTCTCGTGCTCTTCCGGTGTCTTCGAATAGACAAGAATATCATCTATGAATACTACTACGAACTTGTCAAGGTACTGGTGGAACACCTTGTTCATCAAGTTCAAGAAAACCGTCGGGGCATTAGTCAACCCAAATGGCATCACCATAAACTCATATTGGCCATATCTTGTCCGAAATAAAGTTTTCGTAATATCT